>VYZQ01050446.1:0-10405 GCA_013400655.1 Mystacornis crossleyi
GGCAACCTGCTCCAGTGTCTCACTATAGTGATCATAACAAGTATTTTATCTCCAATCCAACAAGTATTTTCCCTTCCATCAAAACCCTTTTTCAGTTTAATACTGTTGCCCCTTGTTCCTTCACAGGAAGCATATGAGACTGGTGTGCAGCACTATGATGCAGATGAGTACCTGCAGGCCGTGGCCAGGCTGGAGGAGTCACTCTCAGAGGCCCTGTCAGCACTGGAAGAGTGTCGTGCCCTTTGTGAAGGGCCTTGGGAGGATGAGGACGAGGAGGAGAAAATGCAACCTGGCCTGTATGAAGCCATTGCAGGTAGTGTTAGAGGCACAGAGGATTGGGTAGGAAGGCTGTGCTCCCCACACTGGGCACATCCCATCTCCCAGCACTCCTGTCTGGAAGAAGTGTGGGCTACTGCCGTTCTTGCTCCTCTCTCTTGCAGCCCATTATATTCAGGTTTTGAAGTGCAGGCAGCAGTGCGTCCTGGAAATTGCCACAAAGCCGGGGAGAATTTCTGCCACGGAAGATTTCATACCCTCTCATCTTGATTTACTGCAGTTTGCCTACAGCCAAGGTGAGCAGAGCCGCAAACCAGCAGGTTATGCTGTGGCACCCCTACATTTGCCCTTTGCCTCTGATCCTGGAGGGCAGCTTGTTGTGGGGAGAAGTGGCACACTGACCTGAGCTTTACTTCTATTTGCCCCCTAACTCTTCCCAAAACCTCTCTTTAAGCCTGTGGCTACCTTGGGAGATGTCCCTTGTGGTCTTCTTCAGTCTCATTGCACAGGTTCTGCAATGTGAGGCTGTTCCCACATCTTTCCTCCAGCACACTTTTTCAAGACCTTGTTCCAACTACTTGCTGAGTGTTTTATACCCTCCTTTTCAGTACATGGCTCCAGACCAGGCTCCCACTTCCCATTTAGAGGCTACACATGCATCTCACCTCAGCCGTGGTGTTCCTTCTGAGGCAGCCCTACCTGCCCTCACTGAGCTGATGGCCTGTCATGACACTGGTCATCCTGTCACTCTGTCACTTTCACACATCCCTCAGCCCTTCCTTTGCATACCTCTGCTCCTCCCCACGCTGACCTAACTGTCTCTTATCTCCTTTGTCAGACCACAGGTAAAACTTGCATCTGAAAGAAGCCGCTAGACCCCTCATCTTGTCTGTTGCATGAGGGAGGTGGGACCATCTCTCTTTCAAAATATACTTACTTTTAATCTGTTTCTTCTAAACCAGCTCCCAATAAGTATTAAAAGCATGTCTATTCCCTGTCTCCTCTGCCCATCGTTGGGTAGAGGCCCTGCTAGGCAGGGGTTGAGGTGTACTTGGTGTAGGGCCAGCTGCCAGATCCTGACAGGGGCACTGAGTGCTGCTGGCCTGTACACATTCACTGCTCAAGTCTTTCAGAGATGTGTGTTTGTTCTCTTCTGTCCCTGCCCAAGTTGGGAACCAGACACTAGCTGCTGAATGTGCTGCTTCCTACTTGCTCTTCTATCCCACCGACGAGCCCATGTTGGAGAAAATGAAACAGTATCACACAGAACTGGGAGAGGATGCAGCTGTCACAGCAAGACAGGTAGTTACAACTCCAGGTCTGCACTTCTTGGTCCTTCCCTGTCCCATAGGACAGGATTGCAGTCCAGGAGACAAAAAGCCCAGGACTGAAGAAACTGGAGCCTGAGTTTACTTCTAGTCTGTCACAGTCGGTGTCCCTTCAGGACAAAAACAGGCTTTAATTGTGCTCAGTAGTGTCATGAGGCAGGTTTCTGCCCTGGACAGGGACGGGGTTGTCTTTTGTGAGGTGGTTGTTTGACAGTCTCTTTGCTTCCTTAGAGTATTCAGCATTATGTGCAGAGGTCTTTGATGGAGAAGAAGTTGATTTATTATGCAGTGGAGCATCTAGGAGAAACTTTTAATGACCCTGTAAGTAACAGTATCATCTTAATCTTCCTGCCATGGTTTCACGAATACTGTTGTCAGAATTCACTTTAGTAGGCCATGATCCAGAAAGGATCAGATGCTGATGGGAGGGACCCCCAGGTCCTTATGAGGTGTATCTTCAGGGCCTTTTTGCTGCTCCAGGACTGAAGTTAGTTTGAAATTGGTATTGTAACCATATGCATTGGCTCAGTTTGTCTGTCCTGAGAAGTGGGCCACAGTGGTTGGTCTGATACTCACTGGAGAAGCAGTGCGAGGTTTGTTGTGTACCAAACCACCTGTGTTTGTTCCTACAGGATCTTTGGACTCCAGATGAGCTGATTCCTGAAAACCTAAAGGAGAAATACAGGTAAGATTGGGCATGTCAGCTAAAACTGCGATATAAGTAGGGATGATGCAAGGAACAGTAATATGTGGAGAAATGGGCACAACAGGAACAGGAAGGGTGTGAAAACATCCTACAGAGGAGGGTTAGGCATAGCTCTGTGTACTGACAGCCCTGGTCTCTGTTTTTTCCCTTGCTCCCGAGAGAGGATCAGGAGAAGCAAAAGCAGGAAACTCAGGATGTGGAAGAGAGAGAGAAGAGGGGTGAGTAAAAGAGCTTGAAGGAGGTCTTGGATGCAGTCAGCCAGGCTTAGTCAGGCTAAGTGCTGTCTTTTCTTCCATCCTCAGACATTTGAATGCTAGCATAGATGCAGACTGACTTGAATGGCGTAGCAAGTCTTCTCACTGTTCTTTTCTTCCTCTTTGACGCATGTGTAACCTTGCAAAATCTCTCTGCGTACATCTCTGGCATGCGAACTCAAAGGGCTCTGTGGCTGGAGAAGCTGAGAGCAGCCTGAGTATGTGACAAGCCTGTGGACGTGCAGATCCCTGTTCAGTGCACCAGGAATGTCTACATCAAACCTGGTTCAACTCCCACCAGCCCAACTTCAATCAATATTTTTCTGAAAGGGACATGGAGGGAGGGGCCGGGAAATGGAAACTGGAAGCAGGCAATTTAACTTGGGCAAGTCTTTCCCTGAAAAACAGAAGTCCAAAGGGGTTGTGGCTGAATGATACAGACTGCAGTGCAGTCTTGTGTTCTTGCTGGTCCCCTATTCTTATGTGTGGATACAGAGCCTCTTGCAGGCTCTGGAGTCTTTGCTTGAAATGACCCCAAGTGGTTCTCTGCTGTGGCACATGTGAGAGCAGAGCCTTCTGAGGGCCTGAGTGCCTTGGCATTCCTCACCATCTGGAAGTCAGAGGGGGTGGGACAAAGGCCAAAGATCAAAAAGCCCAATCACCAGCTAATATCCAGTGCTTCTCTTTGGGGATGAAGAAAAGTAGAAATATTCACTGGAGATAATTCTGGGATAAGATGCTGATGAAAGATGACTGAAAGGAGGGTTGATGGAGGTGTTTACCTGCTTCTTTTCTCCAGAGCCTCACTCCAGTAGGCTGGACCTGTTCTGCTGCTGCAATCCACAGTGCACTCAACTTCCCCCAGCTCCCTGCTGCTCTCCCAGCAAGTCCCAAGTCTCTGCTGGCTCCTGAAGCACACGCTGTAGGCCAGCTTCCCCAGCTGCTGCTCTGGTTCCCCTGAAGCATGTGAGGGGTCTGCAGGAACGGGCTCTTCTGGGGAACTGTCCTGTCTTCTCAGAGAATGTATAGCATCTCTCCACTTCCTTATCCAGGCTGGGGGGTGGTGTCTGAGGGATTCTTGTCCAAAGCTTGCTCCTGCTTATCTGTGCTTGCTTCTCAACAGGTCCTTTGCCTTTTGAGGGTATTGCTGTCACGATGGATTCCCAGCAGATGAATGGAACCCAGAGGGTTGTGTTCGACAGAGTGCTGACGGAATCTGAGTGTAAGGACCTTCTCCGACTGACAAGGGTGAGGCCAGGATCCTGTAAGAACGCCTGTGTGTGTACTTTCCTCCTCAGCAGGCAGGGCAGTAGGGTTTCCACGGCGGAGAGGTGGCAGCCTAATGCTTGTCGTCTGTATCCTTCTATTCCAGGCAGCAGGGGAAGCAGGAGATGGATACCGGGCAAGACGGTCACCTCACACCCCACATGAGAGATTTGAAGGGTTAACTGTTTTGAAGGCCATGCAGGTAAAATGGATCTGTGAGTTCTGTTGCCTTCTTAATTGTCCAGAGAGTTTGCCACCCTAGTGTTTTCTTCTGTGAACTGCACTCTGGGTGGTGTCACGGGTGCGCTGTCTCCCTCACAACATGTGTGGTCTCCTNGCTCTCCCAGCAAGTCCCAAGTCTCTGCTGGCTCCTGAAGCACACGCTGTAGGCCAGCTTCCCCAGCTGCTGCTCTGGTTCCCCTGAAGCATGTGAGGGGTCTGCAGGAACGGGCTCTTCTGGGGAACTGTCCTGTCTTCTCAGAGAATGTATAGCATCTCTCCACTTCCTTATCCAGGCTGGGGGGTGGTGTCTGAGGGATTCTTGTCCAAAGCTTGCTCCTGCTTATCTGGGCTTGCTTCTCAACAGGTCCTTTGCCTTTTGAGGGTATTGCTGTCACAATGGATTCCCAGCAGATGAATGGAACCCAGAGGGTTGTGTTCGACAGAGTGCTGACGGAATCTGAGTGTAAGGACCTTCTCCGACTGACAAGGGTGAGGCCAGGATCCTGTAAGAACGCCTGTGTGTGTACTTTCCTCCTCAGCAGGCAGGGCAGTAGGGTTTCCACGGCGGAGAGGTGGCAGCCTAATGCTTGTCGTCTGTATCCTTCTATTCCAGGCAGCAGGGGAAGCAGGAGATGGATACCGGGCAAGACGGTCACCTCACACCCCACATGAGAGATTTGAAGGGTTAACTGTTTTGAAGGCCATGCAGGTAAAATGGATCTGTGAGTTCTGTTGCCTTCTTAATTGTCCAGAGAGTTTGCCACCCTAGTGTTTTCTTCTGTGAACTGCACTCTGGGTGGTGTCACGGGTGCGCTGTCTCCCTCACAACATGTGTGGTCTCCTCTGACCTGCTTCCTCCTCAATCACATTCAGGGATGTTGTACATGGAGGGCTTGACAAGTGTTTTCTCTCCTGTGAGGCAGGGTTTTGGGACTGCTTGTCCCTGTGAGGTAGCCTTACAGACATGCTTAGTTTAGAATTGGAGAATAAATTAAGGTAGAAGGAGCCTCTTGAGATCTCTAATCTGACCTCCAGCTTGCAGCATGTCTAATTCCAAAGCTAGATGAAATCCCTCAATTCTTTGCATAGGCAAGTCCTGAACATTTCCAAGGGTGGAGATTCTCCAGCCTCTCTGGGCACTTTTTCAGTGCTGTACCAGTCTTGTGAGGGTGAAATTTTTCTTTATATCTAGCCAAAATTTCCCTTGCTGCAGCTTTTTATCTGTTGCCTCTTTTCAGTGTGTCTCTCTGAGGGGACGCTGTCTACATGTCCTCTGTAACTCCCTTTTAGGTGACAGGAGGCTGTGCTTAGATGTTCCTTTGGCCTTCTCTTCTCTAGACTGAAGAAAGGGAAGTCTTTCGGCCTCTTTTTCTAAGTCATGTGCTCCAACACTCCTGCCATCTTAAGACCCTTCGTTCAAGACTCACTTCAGTCTGCAGTATCCCTTGTGTAGTGGGAGACCCAAAATGATGCAGCATTCCAGATGGGGCTTCATGGGCCAAGTAGAAGGAAATAATTGCTGTGCTGTACAGGTGTACCCTGAGTTATATCTAAATGAGAAGATGTGTTCTTTTCTTGCCTGAGTGACCACAGGACTCTACAGAGGTCTCTTCTTCTGTACTGTGTACGTGTATCATTTCTTACAGTGTCTTTGTGAGTATTGTAACAGACTTGTTTTTCGCTTGTAGCTGGCCCAAAATGGGGACGTGGAATGGAGAGATGCCAAATTGCTTCTGCAGGCTAGTGAGAAATCTCGGAAAATCATAGAATCCTATTTTACTCCTGGAAAGAAACTCCATTTTTCATTCACACACCTTGTGTGTCGCACAGCTGTAGATGGTAAAGAATCTTTCATCCTGTTAGTCCCTGTCTTCCAGAGAGTCTCCTCACTCCCATCCACGTGTTCTCAGGAGACTGTCCTCCCTTTATTCTCCCTGTACCCCTTTCTCTCTTTATTCTTTCTTGAAACTAAAAATGCCCATATTCCTTTTTGTAATTTTTCAGGGCAACAGGAAGGTCGCATGGATCTTAGTCATCCTGTCCACGCTGATAATTGTCTCTTGGATCCTGAGGGGCAAGAGTGCTGGAAAGAACCTCCTGCCTATGTGTACAGGGACTACAGGTAAGAGCACCTGCTTTAGATCATGTGAAGATCTCCCTGGCCCCCTCAGAGGATGAGCTCAGCTTATAGAAACCAGGAGGTGGTTGGCTCAAAGCCATCCAGGGCTGTATCGTCAGGCAGAAGGCTGCATCAGTGGCTTCAGAATGAGGTGTGAAACACTTTCCCTGGTCTGGAAAGAGCCACCCTTTTTCCCTCCTTACTTCTCACAGCCAGCTTCAGCAGAGAGCAGAATGAGGCTGGGAGGCTGCAGAGATTAGAACCATGATCTCAAACTGTTACTTTGTGGGTCTACCACAATACCACAGTCAGCTGCCAGCCCGTCTGACAGGCTGTTTCTTGTAGTCGAGTTCCATCTTTTACAGTCTTCTTTGAATTACAGGAGAGGGATAGTCAAGCTTCTTGGATTTCTTTTGTTTGAGCAGTCAGTGTACTTCAGTGACTCTTCTCTCAAGATCCACTGCAAGTACTTTGTGTTGGGTTTTTCCATTCCACGTGAGAGTTTATGTTTTTTCCAGCCTGTGGCAGGTTTTGTTACTCTTCTGTGAAAGAATCTGAAATATATTTTAATGATGATGCCAGTTGTTGCACACTGCAGCCAGATGAGGTCAGTTCACTACAGCGGATTCCTCCTGCTTGCCATCTTATCCCTGAGCATCCAGAAATTTTACTTGTCTTTTCTTTGAATGGTAGCTGTATCCAGAGCAGCAATCTCTAAGCAGCTATGATGAGGATATAGGACTTAGAGGGAATTCCAGTATCATTGAGTTGTTTCCCTTCGGATACCGGTGTTTACTTGGTATAACCAGATTGTGAAGGTCCCAGGCTTTGCCGTGTAACTAGTTAGATCTCTGTCCCATCCTGTCGCTTCACTGCACCCTGGGTTCTCTGACTTCCACTTGAATGGATGGTAAAATACCTTCCTGGAATCTAGCCACTGACCTATTTTTGGGAGCATCTCTGTCCTCTTGCAGTTCAAGTTGTGACTGCCCAACCAGAGTACAAGGGCTGAGCTCTTACAGTGTCCTTTTGAATGAAGTCTCTGTGTTCCAAACTTCCTGGATCATTTCGTGGATCTGTGCTATGGGCATTAATGATAATATTGAACAGGATTGGACCCAGGGGCCCACGAGTTCCAGTGATGCTGCTCTGGGTGCACTTTGCTCCTTTGGGTGCCACTGGTGCACTGGTCCCTGTGTGCTGTTCATTCTCATCTTCACCTTGTCTTTTCTTTTGAAATTTCCCCCATGGCACCATTCTGAGTCCTTTTACCAGAGTCCAAACTGCTGAGATTGAGCATGTAGTGTTTCCTTGGAAAAGCCACTATTTTTTCAAACATTGTGTGGGTAGCCCAATCTGCTTTTAGTACCCCCATGTTACATTTAAGACCATTTTCCATTTACTATTTACTTCTCGTCCTCCAATTACCCTTCTCAGAAATGGAGTCTAAAGCCCTCCAGACTGTTGAGGTCAGGATAACAGGTCTGTTTATGCTTCAACCATTATCCCTACCTTCCTGTCCCTTTGGACGTGTGAGACCTATCCTTGCTTTTCTCCACTCGTCACCACGCTGGCTTCACAGCCTTGTAAAAACCCTCTGGCAGAAGAGCTGTAACTTCCTGGGTTTCAGGGCTGGTAATCCTCTCACTGCCCTTATGTCCTTAACGTTGCTTCAGCAACCACAGTGTTGATTTGTGTTTCTTACTCCCAGTCCCATTAATTAAGAGCCTCTGTTGTTCCTCTGATGTTTTCTATCAGCTTAATTGAATACCAAGCAGAGCTCGGGTAGTTTGCAGTGCATTCGTTCGCCTAGTTGACTGTGATCTCACCTGTGCTGTGCAGTGGCCTCACTACTTCTCTTTTTGTATAACTTTAGTAAAGAAGTTTCCTTTTTTAATTTTCTGCATGCACCAGGCCTCTTTTTGATCATTCTGATTCTAATGTTACCCTGAAATTCCTTGGCTATTAAGACATGGCTTTCTTTGCTGATCAGTCTCCTCTTCCAGGCGCTGGATTATTCCCAGCCTTGAAACATAAACAACAGGTTAGAAGCAAGATCTGTCAAGCCCAGGGCATTGTCACAGCAGTGCCACAGATGCATGCTGCAGGGGATTAAGAACAAACCGAAACAAAACGGGACAAGCGTGTAGAGCTAATTCCCTGGCACACTCTGCCAGCCTCCTGTGGCTTGCAGCTCAGGGACTCCCCTGAGCTAGGCACTGCTGTATTTAACACCCTCAGATGGATTCTCCTGCTAACTGGTCTGCTTGCTTTTTGAACCTGCGACAAGGAGGGTGGGAAAGCACTTGGGAGGAATAAACTTCACCGTACATATGTACTCTTTCTTTTTGTCCACAGTGGCATTCTCTACCTCAATGATGACTTCCAAGGTGGGGGCCTTTTCTTCACTGAAATGGACACTGTGACTGTCACAGTAAGTCTGCGACTGGCCAAAAGAGGGAGAGAGGACTGGGGGCGAAATTTGGTCTGGGCAGGAGGAAACTGGTTGGTTATTGGATCCCACCACTGCAAAAACAATCCAGTGCTGGTGCAGTGGCAGATTCAAATAGGGGCAGCTAAAGGCAAATTGAGGCAAATCTCAGACAGAGGAGAGTTGGACTCTTTCCTAGCTGAGATTTTCCAGGCTCTTCTAGTCTGTGGGTGTCTGTGACCTTTGTTATCCCACTGATTCTCTCTGTCCCTCTCCAAGGTCTGCCTTGCTCATAGACTGGCTGTAGAGCTCTCTGCTCTTCCATGTTCCCAGAGGCAGTGTCACCTCTGTAGAAGGACTCTGTACTCCAGAGCAGCGGTCTGCTGGCTTCACAGTCTCTTTGCTCTCTCCTGGCAGGCCGAGGTGCATCCGAAGTGTGGGAGGCTGGTAGCCTTCAGCTCTGGCAAGGAGAACCCCCATGGCGTGTGGGCCGTGAGCCGCGGAAGGCGCTGTGCCATTGCCCTGTGGTACACACACTCCCAGGAGCATGCTGAGCAGGTGAAGGGCCACGCTGAAGAAACAAATACAAATACAAATACAAATACCTCCAAGTGAGATCAAATCCCACTGAGGAACAGCTTTTGGGCTTTCCCTTGGGGCAGGGCCTAGTGCAGCCCCTGGGGATTGCCCTCTGACAAGGTGTCTGGTGGAGGGGCCAGCCTGTGATGGGTCCTGCAGGAGGGAATGGGCTCTGGGGCATTTGGGTGGATGTGTTTTGTCAGCCCTTGTGAGCAGGGTCAAGACCCCAGCAGGGAGGATTCGCATCGTTTCTGTCTCCATGGCTGCAGGAACGGGTGAAGGCAGCGGAGCTGATGGAGCAGAGGGCTGCGGAGCAGGACCAGCCTGATGGAGATAAACATCGGGGAACTGATCGCAGCAGCAGATCCTCCTCAGAGCCGCGTGCTCCCAGCCATGGAACCAAGCCTGCAGATCAGAGACAGAAGCCTGGCTCAGATAGGAAGCAGCACCCCAAGGTGCTAAGGGCCAGAGATGAGTTCTGAGTGCACGGGACCCTGTGGACTGTCATACACCATGGCCTGGCAGGTCACGGAAGAACCGGGACCACAGAGGCCTGGAGCAGTGTATTAGTGTGGTAGAGCCGTAGTGATGGGGAGGGGTGCAGCTTTCTTCTCTGTGGTGTCCCAGCAGCTGAAAAATGGGAGAAGGGCACAGTGTGGAAGTCAGTGACACCAGGAACTTTCTTCACTACCTCGCCGTGTTTGTCTCACTCAGAAGTAAGAAGACAAGGTCTTCTCACCCCACTCCTTTCAGTGCCAACTTCTTGGCCATCCAGGGCTAAATCTGAGAGGGGGAGGAGGAGCCTGGAGTCTTTCAGCAAGGGCTGTCTCACATTCAGGAAGTCAAAACTAAAGCCTTTGGACTTCCTAAGCACCTGCAAACTCCAGAACCTTGCAGGTGACCTGAGACAGGAAAGATGAGGGACTGTGAATATATGGAATAAAAGCCAAATGCTGGACACAGATACTGATGGGAGCTTGAGTCTGTATACCAGGGAGAGGTGCACACTTGATTCTGATTGAAATTTATTGAACAAATGATGGAAGGGAATTAGGCCCTCAGTGAAAGATAACAAAGTATTTGCCCAGATGCCAGCTGCTTCCAATAAGGGAGAGCAAGAGAGAAAGTCAGCTCTGACATGACTAACATGTAAAAGGGTGAGGAGTGCCTTTAAGAAAAAGCACTGTACGCTCACGTTTCTCTGTAGCAAGCCCTCCCCTTTTT
>VYZQ01050449.1:6854-20217 GCA_013400655.1 Mystacornis crossleyi
CAAAACAACTTTAAAACCTGCCCACTGAGGATAACTGAATTGAATTTCCTGTTTTTAAACACTTAGTTAACAGTTCAGAATATTGCCTGGTGTAGTTTTGATTAAGATGTGATATGAAGACCCAGAAAAGAGTAAACATGTCTCAGTTCAATTTGCTATGACAACAAAACTTCAAGAAACAGCCTTTTTGGCTAGACACGCTCAGTGTACGAACAATTCCTTGCAGTAGCTTTATGCCCTTAATGTAATCTGTAAAAAAATCATGCTCCCCATAAGCCACCATTCACAGAACCTCTATTTCATGTGACATTCTGAAAAAGTCTCCTGCAGAACAGGTTAACAGCAAATCGAACATTCAGTGTAAGTATCAAGGCCAGAAAACAAACAACTGGCCATTCCTTGTTATCTCTGCCTGTTAATTTTAAAATTTTAAATTTGCATTTAAAATTCTCAGGGGGAGTTGGGCTTTTTTTTTTTTCCCTGTGGGACTCACCTTCCATTACTGGTTGGCTTCAAAATTTAGTTACATGGAAGATACTGTCTCACTGTAATTACCTGGCATTCATATGAAAAACTAAACCTTACACTGGACAATACTGTAGAACACTAAAGTAAGCTCCATAAAGAAATACGGTATCCTCCAGNTAAAGCTGTGGAAGAGAATAAATATATAGCTCTTAAAAAAGTCAAAAAACCACCCAACCACCCAACTCAAAAAAAAAAAAAACAAAAAGGAAGAAGTTTATACAAGCAGTTGTAGTAGATTTGTTTCAATTAAAGATGCAACTCTCTCTCATTCCTGGCAAGAATAAATTGGTTCTGGCACTGTTTCTCCACAGTGCAACATATCCTGAGAAATTATTAACAACAAAATACAGGGCTGTCATCACTGACTTCTTGCACAAAACACAGTATTTAAATATCTTAAATAAAACAACCAATAACCTATATTGTATCTGTCACAAAACAGGTTGTGTCCTGGGACACTGCTAGGTCTTCCATCACTGATAATTAGAAAAGGATTGCATTCAATTATTGTTAACATCTTTCAAGTTATCTGTGGCCAATAATGTAAAAGGAGGTAATTTGTAATTCAAGGATTTTTTTGTTTGTTATTTTTTTCTTCAGCTGGCTACAAGCTGAGTTTTAAATTTTATGTTGAATTACAAATCAAATTTAAAACAATCTCTCTCAGAGGAGCATTTTCTAATTTTGTGCAACTTTGATGCAGAGCCCAACAGAGTCCTTTGAAGAGAGACAGTGCATCTTTAAGTTGATTGGCACTGAAATCCCATTTTCTTTAACTGCACTCTATTAGCTTGGCCAAGTTATCTCGTAATTCTGTTAGTTCAAATATTTTTCCATCAAGAATTTCTAAAAGTGTCTTCAAGTTATTGCGAAAAGCTTCTTGCTCATTCTGACTTTTTTCCAGACGTTGCTCTAGATCAGACAGCTGTCCTTCCAGGTCTTTGTTTCGAATTTCTACTTCCTTCAGAGAAAATACATAACATGTTAATGTGTTGTCTGCAAACAGAAAGCAGTCTAACATCCTATTGGTACTCATGTGCTATTTTTGTCAACTGCTTTTTAAAATAATTTGTGACCCTTTACAGTTTTCATTAAGCCAAAACCAGAACCTGAATTGTTACTACAATTACATAGGTCCTGCCACTTCCTCTATTTTTCCATCATTATCTGAAGGACAGAAACTTTCAGAGTGGGACAAACTAGTCAGTGAACAGATGATACACTTATTCAGGTATGTTATTGCTTCTGTCATTCAGAAATGTACTGCCTAAAGAAAACATCTTCTCAGAGTTTACTGATATTCAAGTATGCCCTGATTTAGATTACATGAATTGCTTAAAGATGCAGTTCTCCATCAAAAGTTCTCATGCAAAAACCCATCCAGAACACTGCTTTGAGGCAAAGAAGCACCACCTTATTCCTGTCCCACATTACAGGCTTTGCACTCTAAAACTTAAGACAGGAACATAACCGACCAAGCTGGATGTCAAGAAGACTTTAACATATGCAAACCAGGAGGTGCAAGCTGCACATTGTGCCTTGCTGCACAGCACCCGCCTGTGGGAGCCACCAGTGCAGTATGGACACACCATTCCCACGTAGTGGGGGAAAGATGAGAGGGCAGCATGCTGGACACAGCCCAGGGGATCTGACCCTGGGCAGGCTCAGTTCTCACTCACAGGGAGTAGCCCTTGGCATCAGCCCCTGGGACTCCTCGCAGCTCCAGCTTGCACCTGATGAAGGACAGTGCCAACTGCTCTGCCCTGTGCAAACCAGAGGCTCTCTCTTTAATCAAACCACAAATGGGACAGTCACCTGCGTCTTGAATAGCATATTGTTCTTTGTTCCATTCATTGCACATCTCATAAATTCATGCTAAATTTTGTGATTTCAGTTACAAAAATCACTTTCAAAGGCAGCACAGGGACAGTGTTTAGTACACCATACATCCTGTACAGGCATCTCTGGAAAAGTGCATAGTGAACTCATATTTATGTATGATAACATGTTTTTCAACACCTCCTCCCTTAACAGTGGCTTTAACAAGCCTGCTCTGAGATTTTACCACAATTAGTTTTACCAATAGGAAGGGAGATTTAGCAGCAGCCAATGATCCCAGCACGAGCAACTCCTCTTTCAGCCCTTCAACTCTCTCACTCGTTTTGGTGTGATTCTTCTGTTGCCCTCAAAGCTAAGAAATATACCCATGTTTACATTGGAGAGATCTCAGCTAACCATAGAAAACAACGTGATCTACAGAGAGAATACCTTTGGTCATTCAAGAGTAACAGGTATGTAATGGCAGCCCTGTATCAAAGTCCATGGCCTGAGAAAGGTATCCACTTGTGAGAGATCTGATGGCAACATCAGTTGGATGCTGCACCCCTGGCCAGAGGAGGGACAGGATGATGTGGCCACTGGTCAGTTTCAGCTCCCAGCCTCTGCAGTGGGGGAGAGCTCTGGGGGCCCCAGCAGTGGTGCAGGTGGAGAAGACAGAACAGGACATTCACTGCCTCATAGTTGTGGCTGCTTGTGGAGCCAAGGGTTACATCCCAGCCAAACGGAATGGCTTCCTTACTTCTTGTTTGCAAATGGGCAAGCAAAAAACTATGGAGTTTTGAGTACTAGTCTTGAGCAGCACACCTGAAAGCAGGAATTACCCCTTGCTGCCAGGATTAAGAGAAGAATTAACTTGTATAGCACTGAATAATTTAGTTGCCGAAGCACTAAAAGAAGGTAACTGAATAGAGCACTTGTAGAAATTGTATCAATAAAACACATACATGCTTATGTAGTGAATTGCTACTCCACTGCTGCTACAAATGATGAAGACAAGTGGTTATAACCCAGTCATATCATTCAAAGGCTCTCCTTCATTGAGTCTACTCCTGTCTTCCAAGCCAAGTACTTACTCGTGTAGTGACTGCCCAGGTTCAAGACCCTCTGAGGGCCAAATGATTACAGTATAGGACATAAAACTGAAATCCAAGGTCCTCTCAGCTTTGCCAGAATGACAGTCACCACATTTATGTGCTCCAGGAAGACTCCTTGCCGCTGCTCTTACCCCAGAGATAATTAATTTCTCTAAGCAGGCAAGCCAATGATGAAATGGACCACTTTGGAACAAATCTACAGATACTTATATGGCTTTACATTGTGATATCTGGGCCTGAATAGAGCATTCTATTGGCCTGTATCTAGCATTGAAGAACACCTTTCAGGTCCTTCTCAGACATTCTTAATGAAAGATGCCAGGAGCTGTTGCTTTTAATTTCTCAAAAATGCTTCTTCTTAAATTTACATTTGAACCTTAAGCATATTTACCCTAAATTAGTATTTCTGCAATGTTATTGCATTGTAAGTACATGTCTAGCTCATGTAGTTTCCTATTTCAAATCAGTCAACCTCAAAACTTGCTTCTTGATTGGAAAAGGTGGGGAGGTCCATGTGTAATCTTTTTCCCTAGATGTGCCATTTCCCTTTCCTGGCAGTTGATCTCATCCAACAACAAATTGACTTTTTGATAGGTTCAGGCCCTTTGCAGAATATATTTTGCACTTTGTTTTTTCACCTTTGGTTTTTTCAAGCTCTTCTTTCATCAGATGCAACCATTTCTCATATTGTTTTCTCTTACAGAATAAATAAATTATAATTAATTGTATTTGTTGTTTGAACCGTAATAATCTTCTGCAGAATTCATTGCAAGGATTGGAATAAAATATTCAAACCATACACAACAGCTATATTTAGGAATCAGCCATGTTAATAAAGGTATCTTTATATCTCCTACTGTGAGAGTCACACTCATCATGACTCACTGATATGACTTTTCTACATTACTAATGAAATTATTTAAAAGAACCCTGATACTTAATCTTCACAGTGATAACATATTGTTCTTCACTAGAGTTTGCCAGTGGCTGATATCCAATTAATTCCTGATATGCACGTATCAGAAATGCAATACACCTTGAAACACTAATTTCTTTGTATAGCATTTTTCACAGAGGGTTTTTACCAAAATATTTTAAAGTTACATAATCCACTTGCGAAGCACAAGAAGGAAAAATAAAGCACAAGAACAAAGAGTGAGAGAAACAGATACAAGCCCTGGAGAGAATCACTGAAAATAAATGATGGGTCAGGTAACTGAACAGATATGAGACAGTGTGAAGCTGTAGTAGACTGATGTGACAGATGCAGGGTGAAGTGGCTCAGGGAAGGCCAGTATAACCAACGCAGGACAATTACAGCAAAGCACAGACTCAAGATCTTTTTCCTGGGTAGCATCTGGGCAGCAATTAAGTTTAAGCTTAGTAAAGGCATCTTTTATCTCAGATCCTAAGTGATCCTTAAATTTACTTGTATAGAACCATATAGGGCGATTTCCAGAAACTGATCACTTAAAATGTGACATATGGACATATATACAAAATATATCCATTTGGTGATTAAAATGGACTAGGTTGGAAGGGATCTTAAAACTCCAGTTTCAACCCTTTGTCATGGGCAGAAACCCCTTCCACCAGATCAGGTTGCTCAAAGCCCCATCCAACCTAGCCTTGAACATTTCCAGGGATGGGGTATCCACAGCTTTTTAAGATAACCTGAAGCAGTGCCTCACCACCCTCACAGTAAAGACTTTCTTCCTAGTACCTAATCTGAACCTACATTCTTTCAGTTTGAAGCCAATACACCTTGTCCTATCACTGCAGTTCCTGGTGAAGGGTCCCTCTCTGGCTTCCCTGTAGGCCCTTCTCAGATACCGGAAGGCTGTTGTGAGGTCTCCATGCAACTTTCTCTACTCCAGACTGAACAGCCCCAACTTTCTCATCCTGTCTTCATAGGGGATGTGCTCCAGTCCTCTTATCAACTTCATGGCCTCCTCTGGACTCACTCCAACAGGTCCATGTCTTTCCTGTGCTGGGACCCCAGAGCTGGATGCAGCACTGCAGGTGGTGTCTCACCAGAGCAGAGCAGAGGGGCAGAATCCCCTCCCTGGCCCTGCCGGCCGCGCTGCTTTGGATGGAGCCCAGGACACCTTTGGCTTTCTGGGCTGTGAGTGCCCATGGCTGGTTAGTGCTGAATTTTTCATCTACCATCACCCCCAAGTCCTTCTCTGGAGGGCTGCTCTCAATCACTTATATATAAATATACCAAAATGGAACTACTGACTTTATAAGGTAAAATGTTAATAAAATCCTACCATTTTCTAATCTTTCATCTCTTACTAGTCTCATAATTCTGCTTGCTAAGGACAGCTAATTCCTGGCTCACTACTACTTTTCATATGGTCTTACAATGAAATTACTGCATTTGCTACTGCTTGAACAATTTTCAACTCTCATTATAATGTCTCTTTTTTAGTCTCTCACATAAATGCCTTTTCAGATGAAAACTTGTATTTTTAGCCTAAAGCCAGCAAAAATTTTTGGAACAAGCAAGGTCAGGTGTACTCAAAAAACTCTTTAAACACTGTTCGAAGTAATAACATACTTTGTATAAGCAAGTTGATGTAAGAATGGGGAAAAATGAATAAACTAATTTTGATCTTTAGTGGTTTATTCTGTAGGTTAAAATTTGATTCATGGGAGCTCCAATTCATGTCATGTATTTCAAAAAATACCTGCTTAATGATTTTTAAGCTGTGGCTGTGATCTGATGGGGCTTGCTTTCAGCATGCTAAGCCACAGAACAAAGTGGCTTTCAGCACTTTAGGGTTGGAGCTATTTAATACCTGAGTTTCCAGTTCTTTCAAAATTCTGAAGTCCGAAGCCAGAGTTTAACCCACCTAAGATTTTGGTCAGCCTCGTTGCAGAGGCAGGTGTGACAAGGAATGTGGCTATATGCTGGCCGGTCACTGCAGCGACAGACAGGCAAGAGGTCAGGTGGAGCAAGGGAGGATATAATGAGAGCACACCAATTCCAGCAGCCTCAGGTATCTGGCATTACACACAGTAAGAAACAACTCCTAAACAACAGTAAAAGCCCAATGCTTCTAAATAATTCTAAGAAAATGTAGAAAGTGTGTCTTTAAAGCCTGTACCACACAAGAGCATTTTAACCCTTACTTTCTCAGGTCATTTTTAAAAGCTGAACACAAACTCATCCCAGCCTGATGATACATAAGCAAATAGTTTCAGTGGCATGCAAGAACTATGGGAAGACACTGCTGTGAAAATGAGACCAGAACTGTCCTGGACATGTATCAGTGAAGGAAGTCTGCTAACCTGTGAGTACTCTGCAGACTTGTAAAAGAAGTGTGGATCTGTTTCCTCAGATAAAAATAGCAATTTACAGCAGGTAGAAATTTTTATACCAATTCCTAAGGGTCATCCCATCCCAGCACTTTCAGGGCAGTCTAACTTAGATATTCACTTGGCACCTTCAGTGAATATAGCACAAGTTGCACATGTGAACTGCTCGCTTGATGATAATTTTTCTCTTTTCTCTAAATTAAGATGATGCACTATAGCTCACCTGTAACTTCTGGGTCAGGGAATCCCTCTGTGCCTGGAGCTCTCTGGCATTTTCGATTTCTTGTTTCAATCCTTCTATTTCCTGAGGGAGAAGAAATAACCTTGCTAGCAATGTGTTACTCGGCTTGGCCTTGGTGCTGGTAATCCGGCTGTTGCTGCTTCTTCCAAGCAAGTCATTGCAACAGTACTGAAACAGGCAGTTGGCTACTGCCCATCACAGAACATGACGTGCAAGCCCTGCTCCCAGCACTTCTGAATTGCTGTCCCAAAACAGCAATTCCATTGTGAATGAACAACAACACAGATAAGCATTTGCTTTTATAAAAGTCCAAGTTTTCTTTTTCCCCACAAGAGATATGAAATAATTTTTGCCCAGAAAACTAAGGTCCCTTGTAGTTAGAAAAACAAATTTATACTTTAAATTCTATTAGAATCTATCCTTCTCCATTTTTTCAAGGAAAAAGAAGCAGTTTTTAATTATGAACTGCTTATTATGTCACCAGCAGCAGGGCTGAACATCAAAAAAATTGCCTGTTTTGACCATTGATTTCTGTAAAAAGAGAGTCTGAAAGAAATGGTATCTTTAATTTAGAAATAAGAAACTAATAAGGTATAAAAATAAGATATATAGATGAAATAATGAACAGAAGAGAAGCCTCTTCTTAGCTTACTTTCAGGAGACAAGAATAGAAAGTTAATGAAACTAAAAGGTTATCAAACATAAAACTATTAAGTACTCTTGCCCAGACAGGCATATTCACCTCACAGAACTCCTTTTGGCAACATTTCTTTGCAGCCAACAGCTCAGCATAATTCAAAAGCGAATAGCCAACAAAACGGGAAACATTACCAAGCTGAGCCTGATCTATTAAATATGAGGGAGTTTGGAAAAGGCTTTGTTCCATTTTGAGAGGATATTCTGTAATGACTGTGCGTCTCCTGCATCCTCCTTGGAAACACCTCACAGCACTGAGGGAAGGCCTGGCAAGACACACTGCCCCTCCAATCACACACACCAATGCTCATGGTGTCTACACAGGGCAAATAATCCTTCCTATGCAGCTGTGTCCACCTCCTTTTTCCATATGTAAAGGGGTGATTCTTGATTCTTCTATGGCACAGATATGCTTTCCTCTAGAATCTATGACAATGCAGGTGTTCCTCCAATTCCTTTTTTTTTTTCTTGCTGCTGGTCCAGGCCAAGGCACATGGCACAATAAATATCAAGTTTCAGGCTGGGGCTTGGCATGTTTTTAAGGAAAGTGCTGATCTTATGGACCATAAAGGTCAGGTCTATTAGCAGAGCATGAAAAACAGACTGGCTGGACAAAGGCATTGATCTATTACTTGTTTCACACCCTATTCTCCAGAAAAATAAAAAGCATGTTTACAACAGCTTCCTCTCTTAGGGCATTTGGACTTCATCAGTGTGATGACTGGCCTGTGGAAACCACTTATGACTTACTTTTTCAAACAAGTTTGCTTTTGGTAAAAGCAAACAGGAAAACATGATACTTTTTTTGTTGTTATCCAGATACCCAGCTCTATATTGGACTGATGTAATTATATAAATGAAAAATGCTAACAGTTTCAAAGAAGCTGAAAAAAAATTTACTTTGTAACATTTCTACTAAATAATTCAGCAGGCATAACAAGCATAATATTGAAAGGCTTTAGAAATGATATAATAGAAAAGCCAAAAATAAATGTTTGCAGATACCTCTTCTTTTTTCTTCAGTGTAGACTCTAACTCCTGTATTGTCTGGTTTAATTCTGTTTTATGTGTGTGGACTGCATTGGCTTGACTGCTCACACACTCTAGCTCAGTCACCTGTTGAAATAAGTAGAAGAAACACACATAGAATTAATTTCAAGGTATTCAAGAAACTATTACTTCTTTGCATCAATAGCTCGCTTTGAAGTACACCCTAACTTCTGGATGACTTTTGTTGATTAAAATGGTGAAGGTATTCCTACAAAGTTATCATAACATTCAAAAATATATTGTTATGTAAGTGGTTGCTATGAATTCCTGGAAATAAAATATTTATTTGTTATAGGCTGAAAAGAAGATTAATTAAAATTTATAGTAATTATTGAAAGTTTTAAGAAAGTCCTGAATTACCATTTCAAACAGTAATGCCTTGATGACTAAACACAGATCTGTTTGTCTAACTAACCTCTCCATCTAACACGTTTTAATGTTCTGTCACCTTACTAAGCCACAATGTTCACACACTTCCTAGAAAGCCAATTAACATTTCACAGCATCACTTTCTGACTCGGCATCAACAGCGTAATAGCAGACACTCAGCCATCAAAGTACAGCTGCCAGCTTCTAACTTTCCCTAGTAATGGAGCTCATTTCTCAGTCATAAAGACAACAGCTAGTGTCACAGTTTGGATTTGCTCAGTTCCCATTTTATTAGCAGACAGCAAGCCTGCTCCATCTGCCCTTGGATAAGTTAAAATACCTGGCAGTGGTGCGCACTTTGTTTTATTTTCTAATCAAAAGGATTCTAGTATTCTGCTGCTCACAGATAAGCAGTTTCTAAAACCAGCTTCTGCATCAAAGAAACAAAAGCTATGCAGCTAGAGTCTATGCAAAAAAGGGTCTGTTCATGTACCTCTCACATTACCGGTCGGAGTATTAAAGAACTCTCATACCACATGTCTGCCTGTATGTGTGCACTAAAACATTTTTGTTTAATAACTATTAAAAATCTAATAACTAATTTTCCCCCAGAAGCTATGAGCCTGTCAACATATAGAACAGAGCTGCACCATGTACCTACAAATCTGGCCCAGAAACTCCTTTAAACAAAGTGCTAGCTAAGTTGGCAATGAAAATATTTAACACTCAATTTAACATTCTTGGAGAGGTAGCCACTAGACAGAGCGCAGCCATTCTCACAAGACCATTTTATTTTTTAGGTAAAACCTAAGAAATTTCTCAGGGAATCAAGGTTTCTGCTCTCCAGTACCAGTGTACTCTAGCTAGTAAAGCCACTGTGATGCCAGTAATTTCAGACTCTGAACTATTTGTAGGCTCAAAAGGTAGATTACTGAATCAAGTCAAAGAAAAGTTGAGATGAAATATAAGAAAATTAAAACAACTTCTCCTTTCTGAGTCACAGGCCACAAACATCTCCTCTGCAATAGCCATGATGAATCTAGGTTCTTCTGCTGGAATGCTGTTGATTAGACATTTTTACACATGAGGTTTATAATGGAGAGAACTGAGATTAGGAGAAATTCTTGGCAGGTACGGGTAAAGGGAACGAGGGAGTAAGATATAGCTTGGTAACACAACATGCCCCCTCCATCCCAAAGAACTTTCTTATTTGCTGGAATTGTCCCAAAAGGAATACCAGTGCTCATGACAAAAAGTAATAGTAATTTGCTTAGGTTTATATGCCACTGAGCATTACAAATGAAGTCTTAGATAATTTTCTCAATTACACATATATATCTCTATTTAGATTCCTATAATACTGTTACAGTGTTCACCACTGAAATTACACCAACAAGAAGAATTGGAACACATCAATGAGGACAAACCTATGTCTGCACAGTGTCTGACCTAGCACCTAGACAGAGCAAGAATCAGAGAGGCACAGAGTAATATAGGCTGGAAGGGGACGGGTGGTCATCTGGTCAAGGCCTCCTGCTCCAAATAGGGCCAATTTTGAGGTCACAGATTTTTGCTCAGGGTCTTGCCCAGTCAAGAACCCTTCACTATCAAGCAGAGCTGTGACAGTTTGGACATGGAGGGTTGATTAAGAGCTCTAGCTCCTTTCTAAGTTTTGCTGGAACTGTCACTCATGCAACCCCTTTCACCTTCAGCCCTTCTGATGGTTAACCTCTTAAACATTTTCAAGCTTTCCTGCTGAGATGTTGAATGGTAGCTTCCAAGGAGAAAATCTCTCTTTTAGAGCTGTTGCACTCAGCAAGACCCTCTGGCCCTTCCCAAGCACCAGCACAGAATGCTCACTTACGCAAAGCCTCAACTGGAGAGACAAAAGTAAGCCTGGTCCCCAAACTACCTCAGTCCTAGAACCTCGTGCCTTGAAGCAAGCCTGCAGAGGCCTCTCATCCTGTGACTAATGAAGCACGTGGACTCCCACTTTTCTCCACATGGTTTCCTCTTGGTTGGTACACACAGAGAGGATGTATGTATTGGTGCAAGCTTGGAATCCAAGGGGCTGATGAATCGAACTGTTGGATGAAATGTTACTGTTCTAGCTTCCATCTATTACTGCTAGCTAAAAACACCTCCTGCAGCAGCCCTGCCAGGTGCACAGCTCACATGAATACTCCCAAGTACACTCTGGTCCACACTAACTCAACACTGTTTAAGCAAACACAGATGATTATTCTTAAGCAGAACAGGCAGTGCTCCCAAAAACATTTTTGCCAACAGAGGCAACTGCTCTCAGAAGGACAATTAATTACCAGCACTAAAAGGGCTATGATGTCTTACTCTAGTCCAGCTTTTCTCTGGGCAAACATCCATCACTTACCGCTTATGCAAAATAAGGTTCAACTGTTTTGTTTGCTGTTGATTGAAAAATCAGTAAGTTGGGAAGAAAAAGAACAAACTCAATTTAAAAACTGGGTTACTGTAACCAGTCTTATTCAAATTCCCATTCCTACAGAGATCTCAAAAGTTTATGTTTTTATCTTCTTGAATGTACCTACAAAGAAGAAGAACATACTGTGATCCTTTCAAAAAGATCTTTCGAGTAAGATGGGCTGGAAAATGATGTGTTATAAAGAATATGCAATTGAAAACAAAAGTAAAAAAAGATAAAGCTGTAGGCAAAATCTGAATAGCATTTATTTGTTCTGCTTCTTGTTTCAAATTGCATTTAATTTTCTCATGACCAGTGGTCCAAAAATCATTACAAGTAACTGTTTATGCATTATGCACAGAAGGGGGCATAAAAGGAAGGTAAAGCGCTTTAGCCTGACCCTCCCACGGGCTATTTGCAGGCACACCTCCTCACTCAATGTTTCAGGTTTAAAAGCAAGGCTCAATCAATCCTTCAAACCCTTGCACAGCAGTATTGAGCAATGTACCTGTGATTACGCCTCATTTCGAGTACAGAATTCAGACTGAAAGAACAGTCTTTGAACACTAACTGACTTAACAAAGTTCTGCTATTGTGCTATCATAAGACTGCACCGACGTGCATATCTGAGAATGTCGATAACTGTGGCTTCATATCTGAAAATAAGAAAAAAGGTACTGTTCTTAGCCTTTGTTTCTTTATTTTGGATTTATCATCCAGGTAAGGATTGCATGTAAAGAACTACTCTGAAAGGGCTTTTTAGTGACTATTTAGTGTGCCAACTCTTCTGGCACGTGGATGGCATTATACTTAACTGCCTACTTCCGTGTGAAATGCATCAGCTGAAGTAGGACAGCAAGGCAATTTCTTCTGGTACAGCCTAGACCCTCCTAGCAGAGGCCATTCTAGAGTTTTCTGGAAATTTTAGTCCAGGGCCAACAGCTTATAAATGCAGGAGGATTCCAGGCAGAAGTTTTCATTGCAGCAGAGAGCTAGCAAACTGGGCTGCTGGGAAGACTGGAGGAGTGAGGCTTCAAGCCACATAACAAAACAAGGAGTAACAGCCTTGGTGTGAGCTTAAGACAGTGACTGCCCAAAGCTTCAGGAAACTGAAAAGACTCTCAAGAAAATCCTGACCACAGAAAACTACTTCACAACTGGAGAGTTCAGGTAGACAGAGGCAAAGAAGTGGGAGTGACACAAATATTTCAAGTAGTGACCTGCCCCAAGCAATTACGGACTGAATGATTCTGTGCTGTGTTTGCTCCAGCTGGGTTCATTTTTTCAAACGACTTTCTTGAGATGAATTGTACAATTCAGTACCAACAGATCATGAAATTTCTTTTAAACTACATACAGAAATTATTCCAACTTCTACAGAAAGGCAAAACAAGACAAATTAGAACACAATCCATCGCACAAGTGTAGAATAATTTGGGTTGGAGAAGACCCTTAAGATCATTGAGTCCAACAGTTAACCTAGTTAACTGCCAACTCCACCACAAAGCCACATCTCCAAGTATCGCATCTACACGTCTCTCAAATACATCCAAGGACAG
Source organism: Mystacornis crossleyi (assembly GCA_013400655.1). Lineage (NCBI taxonomy): Eukaryota > Metazoa > Chordata > Aves > Passeriformes > Timaliidae > Mystacornis > Mystacornis crossleyi. Next base: position 19,995 of record VYZQ01050449.1, read on the forward strand.
TGAATATACCACTTCCCTGGACAGCCTGTTCCAATGTTTGACAATCCTTTCTGTGAAGAAATTTTTCCGACAAACTAAACTATAACTGGCACAACTCAAGGCCATTTCCTCTGGTCCTGTAGCTTGTTACTCAGGAGAAGAGATGGACCCCCACCTGGCTGCAGGCTTCTTTCACGCAGTTGTAGAGAGGGATAAGGTCACCACTGAGCTTCCTCGTCTCCAC
>VYZQ01050450.1:0-12268 GCA_013400655.1 Mystacornis crossleyi
CGCTCGCCCCGGGCTGCGGCACCGCGCGGGAGGCCCGGCCCGCACCGGCCCGGCTGCCCGCGGGAGGGTGCGGGCTGCGCTCCCTGCCTGCCCTGCCTTCCTCCCTGCCCTCTCTGCCTTCCCTGTCTGCTCTCCCTGCCTGTTTTCCCCGTTTCCTTGCCGTCTTCTCTGCCTCTTTCCTTGTCTTTCCAGCCTCCGTTTTCCCCATTTTTCCTGCCTGCCCTGCTCTCGCCTTGCCAGCCCCTCTCCCTGCCCTGCCACCTTTCCAGCCTGTCCCACTGCTCCCTTTCCTGCCCCGCCAACCCCGGTGTCTCCCGGTGTCTGTGCCGGCCACATCAGGCTCCTGTTCCTTTCCCGATCCAGGCTGGGCTCAGCCAAGAGCGCGACTCCAGATACGAGACGTGGTTTTTGTCTTGTTTGTTTTAACCGGTGAGAAGCTGAAAATAAGGCAAAGTGGTGTTTCTGTGCTGAGGGACAGACCCCGGGGGGCACAGAAGCTGTTGAACACAGATCTCTCCGTGTCTCCTGCCTCTCCCACCTCAGCAGAAGCAAAAACTTGCAGAGCAGGGGTGAATTCCCTGCTTTGCCTCAAAGGTGGGAATGGAAGGAGCCTCTTGGCTTGGCTTTGAGCTGTAACGTGAAAAGGCAGATGGAAAACGCTGGAAATGCCTGTGCAGGGCCAGTAAAAGCTGTCCCACCGTCCCTGCCGTGCGTGAACGTGGAACTGGCTGTTCCAGGCGAGCAGTTGGTGCTGCTGACCTTAAACCTGGGCTCCCCTCGGGGCTGGAGGCGTCGGGGATGTGTTTGAGTGGGTTGGGGGTGTTTTTTCCGTGCCGGCTGATGATTTGGAGTGGGTTTGGAAGCTGCTGTCGCTTTCCTTTGGGTTCTCCTGCATCGCGTTGAGTGCAGAGCTGTGTGCGGAGGTTTGGCTGCTCCTCCCGTGTTTTTTTTTCTGTGGTTTAGGTGGATTTTGGAGTGTGTTGAAAACATCCTGGGTTTCAAGCGACTCCAGGTTGGAGCAGAGGAGAAAAACCAGCTGAGAAAGGAGAGGCTGTGGTGAGGGTTGGTTTAATCATACCAACAACCTGTGGGTGAAGGGATTTAAAAATAACCGTGGGGCTGAGTGGCTGAAACACCAGGGCTGGATTCCAGGCCCCTCTGAGCATCTTTACCGAGCTCTGGATACTCAACATTTATTTTTCTGTCCCCCTGCAAGTCCAGATGATTGTTTAGGACCACGAATGCTGAGGAAAGGGGGGGACCGGGGCTGTCCTGGGTGTTGGATTCCAGCAGGAATCCTCTGGCTGCTCCAGACAAGGGAATTTGGGCCCTTGGCAACCCCGGGAGCTGCAAGAATTTCACTTTGCCTGACCTGCAGCTGCTGCCCCTGCCTTGCGCAGGTTCCAGGTGTGTTTGGTGTGTCAAAGTTGGCTTCAGGAGGTTGCATAAAACTCAAACCACAGCCCGGAGCGTGTGATGGGCTTGGTACAGGTCAGACAGGTTTGCTGTTAAAAAAAAAAACCCTCAAGAACCAGGAATAATGTTTTTTTGAGTCACTTTGCTGCTCCTTGGAGGAAGATTCGCTCATCCCTTTTCTGTGTGAAAATGATGCCAGTTCTTCGCTCCGCAGCGCTGCCTGGGTTTTCCAGGTGGTGCAGGTGGATTCCTGGGGAAGGAAATCCTGGGAAAAGGATGTTCTGTTTAGCCCTGAGTGCAGAGGCGAACTGCAATGCAAGCAGCTCCCTCAAGGTCGCCAAATAAACGAGGGTTGGAGGAGTTCTCTGCTTTAGCTGTGCTTTAACTCCACTTCTCGCTGCTGCTGCACGGGCAGAGAGGGAGCTCTGGGTGCTGCGTTGGTGCTGCCAGGCCTGACTGACCAGCAAATAATCAAACTGAATGGAAATGTGCAGTGTTCTGGCCAAGCAGAGGTGATGGGTAGCTGTAAACCCTTCCAGCATTAATGCAGAGGGAGCAGCGGGGTGGGCCAGGCTCCAGGCAGGGCGCAGAGCGTTTCCCTGAGGAACTGGCACTTCCTTGGCACGCCTGTGGTTCTGCTTCGCCATGGAAGGTTTGAATTCTTCCTTCTCCTCTTTTCTTTTTTCTTTTTTCTTTATTTTTTCCCGAGGCCATTTAAACTGCTGGGGGCGGGGGGTTAGAGCAGTGATTGTACTCATTATGTGCTGAAGTAGTGCCTGGCAAAGCGGTATTGACCGAGGGCTCCTTATATTCCAAATAATCCCGGTTTTAAAAGCCCTTCTGTGCCGGGATTTGTCACTTTGGGGACCTCCTGTGTGGCTTTGGTGACATCCAGGTCAGTGCACGCCGGCCCTGCTGATGGGGAAGGCACCAGTTTATAACATTTTATTGCCGTTTCTTTAGGATGTTTCCTCGGAGAAACAATTTCGGAGCTCGGGGAAAGGCGGTGAGCTCGTTTTGCCTTCTCCTGAGGGACGGGAATTGTTCCGTGGCGCGTGCAGAGGCCCCTGCCCGAGGAGCCGTGCCCTCCCTGAGATAAAGCTGCTTTCTGTCCTGCAGATAAGAGCTGCTCTTCAGTTTGTGGCCGTGGCCAGCACAGCTGAGGTGTTCCCAGCAGAGCAGCTGAAGAATGGAGCTCTGTTTTCCCTTGCCAAGATTCCCTCTGTTCCTGCCCGGCGCCCTCCGGCGCCCTCGGAATAATCAGCTGCCTCTGGGAGCTGAGCTCGGGGGTTTAACCATTTCCCAGTGGCCCCAACTCAGGGCAGAGCCTCTAAAACCACGCCAGGAATTGGGATTTTTAGCCTCAGTTTTATTGGGAGACCTGAGTTCCGTCAGGGAGGGAGGCAGGAACAGCTTTTATTTGTATTTAAGAGCAAAGGGAGCATATAAAAAAAAAAAGAAAAATAAACTCTTTCAGGTATTGTAATTTAGTGATTCTTTTAGGCAATGATTCCTTCAAATAGTCCTAACCTTTCCTGGCCAGGCCTTGGAGGGAAGAAGAGCCCTGGACTGTTCCCAGCTGATGTTTTGGGGTCGGCTCTGTGTGCAGCGAGCTGGATGTGACTGGGCCGAGCTAGGGCTGCAGGGTTGATTTTTAACAGCTTAATCAAACTGGCAGGCAGAGAGGGACCTCAAGGGGAGAGGTCATCCCGTCCCGAGCATTCCAGCCCTTTTTTCCTGTGATTTTTCCGTGATTTTCCGGGCTGCTTTCGCTCCAAGGCTGCAGCGATCTCTTGGCACATCTCCCCCTGTGTCAGCCTTGGATTGCTCAGCTGGACGGGAACGGTTGGAGGGAACCGAACTGAGCAACTTCCCCGGGTGCTGGGGCACCTCAGCCTGCCCGGGAAAGGCGTGAAAATTCCTGCGGGAGCTTCCCTGGCTTTTGTTCCTTCCTAATTTCCTTGCGTGCTTTGGTTAGTGCCGCTAATGACATCAATCAAAGGAGGGAGGAGAAGCGAGGGGAGCTGCTGAGTGTGAGTGGAGCTGTAAAAGGGAATTTTCCCGGAGTGAAACTGGAATTGTGGCTTCGTCCACGTCTGTGTCGGTGAGCTGAGAGCAGAATTTGCTGGCTGTAATTCCCAGTTAGGGAGTTAAAAAGTCCTTTAAGTTTCTCTCTGCAGCTTTTCTCCCCTCCGACTAAATTCCTTCTGTTTGTCTTCGAGTACACTGAATTTTGTGGGCGTCAAATCCCAGCTTCGCCATTCCCATCCCTGTGCTCCTCCAGGCTATTTCTGTAATTCCTGCTGGGATTGTCCGGGGAAAAAGCAAATATTCCTCAGCAAACAGGGGCTGTTTGCTTTGCAGTGTGTCTGCCCCTGCTGCGGACAGGAGAATGGGAATTCTTTAAGAACTCCCGGGGGTTTGGGACAAGTCTAAATTCCGCAGAACATCACGTTTTTCGGGAATTGTGGAATTTTTCAGGTGGGAAGAGACCTTTAGAGTCAAGTCCGTGTCACCAAGTGCCACTTCTGCACTGCTGTTAAATCCCTCCTGGGATGGGGACTCCTCCGCTGCCCTGCCAACCTTTTCCGTGAAGAAATTTTCCCTAAAATCCAATTTAAACCTCCCCTGCCACAACCTGAGGCTGTTCCTTCTCCTCCTGTCCCTGGGAGCAGAGCCTGACCCCCACCAGCCTCCTTTCCTGGAATCCTGCAATGGTTTGGGTTGGAAAGGCCCCCAAAAATCCTCAATTCCACCCTTTTTCCCACATTTCAGATCTCTTCTTCCTGCTGGAATTTGCTGCTGATGTGCCCCGGGAAAGCAGAGCTGGCAAAATACAGAAAAGGGGAATTTCAGGCCGGTTGTGAAGCCGAACTTTTCTATAAAATTTAATTTGGAATTGATGGAATGGTTGGCTAATCCCCCAAACCTTCAGCATCGTTTCTAATTCTCCCAATTTTGCTTTGTTTTTGATTACTCCCATCCCAATTTGTCTTTATTTCTTATTTGAGATGCTGCTCCCTGGAACTCATTGGCCCTTCTGCTGAGCAGTTAATAATTTTAAGATAATTTCAGCCGTGCCAGAGAAGGAGCTTCCCTGTTTTCCCAACTTGGGGAATAGTCTTTAATCCGTGGCTGAGTTCCGTGCTGGAGCTGGGTGTGGAGTAAATGCTTTGTACTTTCCATAACTGCTCCTGAATTTTTGTTTGAGAGCGCAGCGCGTGTTCCTCACCAGCCCTCAGCTCCCAAACTCGCCTTTTCCAGCCATTTTTCCCTCTTTATTCCTCAGGGAATGCTTTGCTCTACAGCTCTGAGGAGCTCAGGATCCAGATGTGTGACAGGGACTTGTGTAACCTCCAATAAAAATAACCCAGGAGTGGGTTAGGAAAAAAAAACACATTTAATCCCCAGCTTTTTTTTTGGTTGTTTGTTTTTTTTTTTTTTTTCCTGGCTTTGTAAACACAAGGAATGAGTGTGTGGGGAGTGATCCAAAATACAGGGATTTAACAAAAATATCCAGCTGCTCCATGTGGCTTTTGCTGGGTTACTTAATAAGTGAGTCAGGTCGATGGAGATGCAAAATAATGGCTGGTTTTTCATGGCCAAACTTGAAATTCGTGCTGAATTTTAAAATTGTCTTTGTTGTCTGTGGCTCCAATGTGAATTATTGGTCAAAATAACCCCCTGACATCAGAATCCAGCCTGACTCCAAAATAAAATCCAGCTCTGAGGCCAGCAAAGGGGAATAGAAATAATAAATACATGCTATTTTTACATTTGAGCCTCTGCATGTTCAGATGTGTAAAATTGAGCATATAAACAGGTGTTTGTAGGCTCAGGGCAGTGGGCACTAAAAATAAAAAAGGAATGTGTCTGGATAGGATAAAAGGGAATATTATGGAGTAAATGAATGTCATCTTTATACAAAAATAAGTCCAGGCTTAATAAAGTCGCTTTAATTTGGCAAATTTCCTTCCAGGCCTCTCTTTCTCAATCGTCTTTCAAAATTCTATTTTGAAAGAAAGTTGCATTTTGCATTGCTAAGCCCTTTAGCATGATTTCTATTTTTGGGGGGGGGGGAAANTTTTGGGAGGGGGGGGAAAGGAGGGTTATTTTTGGCAGAGATAAATCTGATATTGTGACCTACATTCCTTTATTCCAGGCAGAGGAGGGATAATATCTCCACCTGTGATTTCCTTCATGCTTTGGCTGAAAGGAAAGGGAATTTTACACTGCCTTTTTCCAGGCCTGCGAGATAAGGGGGAAGGAGAAGGGAAGGAAATGACTGCAGGTAGTAATTAGAAATAATTAACCGTGTTCTTCAAGTGCAAAATCATTATGGATCATCTGTGCTCTTGGTCCTTGTGGGAGTTTTTGTTCGCTTGCTCTGACGTGAGGGAACTTTGCTGCCGGTGCTGTTCGGGTCGTGTCAGGTGTTACATCCCACGAAAACCTGGAGTTATCCCCCCCTGAGTTTCCAGAACCCCCTCGGAGTTGGGAATCCGTGGATTTGTGTCTTCCCAGAGCTCTGGGAAGTGAGGAGAAGCTTTGGGGTGACCGAACTGGGGCCTTGAGGGCCTGAAGGAGACGACGGAAAAGACGGAGAGAGGCGATTTCCAAGGGCCTGGAGTGCCAGGACGAGGGGGAATGGCTTCAAGCTGCCCCCAGGCAGGGATAAATGGGATATTTGGGAGGAATTTTTGGCCGTGCGAAGGAATTTGGGATGGAATTCCCAAAGAAGCTGTGGCTGCCCCATCCCTGGCAGCGCCCAAGGCCGGCTGGGAGCGACCTGGGGATGGTGGAAGGTGTGGGGTGGGATGAGATGATCCTAAAAGTTCTTCCCAAGCCAAACCATCCCGGAATTCTGTGACGATTAAAGGTCCCCAGGTGTGTCTGTCCCCCTCTGGAGCGAGGATGAGGCTCCTTCATCCCAAATTGGTCACGCTCGAGTTCAGCCGAGGCTGAGCCGTCTCCGCTTTGTGTTCAAAATCTGCTGCGAGCCAGGCCTGGGAGATGAGGGCTGGCACTAATTTATGAGGGGAAAAAAACCAGGTCAGCAAGTCTGAAAGGTGCTGACAAGCATAAAGTACCTGAGATTGTTAAAAAAAGGGGGAAAAAAGAGGCTGGGAATGGTTGGGTTTGTTTTTTTTTTTTCCAAATAAGCAAAATGTTGGTGCTTGAGGTTCCGCAGGCCTCAGAGGGGGCAGGAGGGAAGGAACTGCTGGGGGCAAGAGCTGCCTGAATTCGGGAATTCTCGTTTCCTAACAGCACTTTCCTTGGAAGGAACCTTCCAGCGTGGGGCTCTCGGAGCAGCTTTGTGGCTCGGGGAAGCGAATTCTGTCATGGCACAGCCCCTTTGGGAGCAGCTCCAGGGCCACCTCCCCGTGCCACCCCCGGGGTCTTCACGGCCGCCGTTCCGGGGCTGAATATTCCAGGCTGAAAAAGCTGCAGCGTAAAAGGCAGAAAGAGGAGAAAGAGCTAAAAAAAAAAAAGGATTATTCCACTTAAGTAGAATTATTTCTTCATCCACACGCTGCAACCAAGGTCAGGCCGACCTTTCCTCTCGTGGGGCTGGGTTTGGGACATCTCAGAGCAGGAAAAACCTGTGCCAGCCACCCCGGGAGGAAAGGGAGTCCTGAAACCACCAGATCAAATCCCAGAATGGCACGTGTGAGGCACTGGATCCCTCTCTTCCCAAAAATAACCTCCGCTTGCTCGTGGCAGGCCTCGGGGACTCGCTCCTGGGACTATTTTTTCCCCCCTCTTTTCCATAGGGTTTTAAATTTCCACCTTCCTTCTCCAGTATCTTGTGCTCAGCAGCCCCAAGGAGCCACCAAAATCCTCAGTGGGAGAGAGCAGGGCAGGATCTGCTCCTTTTCCCTGGAAAATATGGGTATTTTGGTGTTTGACTGCAGCTGAGTTCCTTGTGGGGTGAGAAAGGTGGATGGGAATGGCGTGGCACCAAAGTACCCCTCCCAAAAAATTACATTTACACCTTGAAGGAAGGAAACGGCACCAGGATCCTGGAAATGCCCTTTTTCTGGGAATTGGGAGAGGAGTTTCCTACTGAAAACAGCCCTGGGGGTGGGTCACTCCCCTTCCCTGTGCTTTATCACCAACTTTTGACACTTTCCCGTTGTTTTTGGGTTCCATTTAGGAGCTGTAGCTCTTCTGCCCCCGTGGAAGTGTGACTGGTATGGGTAATGGTGTGAGAGAAGGTCCAGTGGAATTCCAGAGGGATGTGGAGCCCGTCACGGCCCGAATTCCGGCAGAGGTGAGAGCAGGAGCTGGGCTGGGAATCCAGAGCTGGAATTCTGCATCCAGCCCCGGCTCCCGGCACAGAAGGATGTGGAGATGTTGGAGCGAGTCCAGAGGAGGCACCAGGATGATCAGAGGGATGGAACAGCTCTGCTGTGGGGAAAGGCTGGGAAAATTGGGATTGTCCAGCCTGGAAAAGCTCCAGGGTGACCTCACTGTGACCTTCCAGGGCCCGAAAGAGCCATGAGAAACGTGGAAAAAGACTCGGGACAAGGGATGGAGGGACAGGACACAGGGAATGGCTTCAGACTGACAGAGAGGGCGGGGATGGGTGGGATATTGGGATGGAATTCCTCCCTGTGAAGGTGGGGAGGGGCTGGCATGGAATTCCCAGAGCAGCTGTGGCTGCCTCATCCCTTAGAAGTGTCCCAGGCCAGGTTGGAGCAGCCTGGGATGGTGGAAGGTGTCCCTGCCCATGGAACAGGGGGAATTTTAAGTCCTTCCGACCCAAACCAGTTTGGGGTTTGAGCTCCGGACTCCCCAAAGCTGCGGTGTTTGTGTGACCCACGGGATGTGCCCCTCTGAGCGGACCCAAACCTTCCCATCCCCCTTGGGAAGAGGTTGGGCATTCCCAAGTGACAGGCAGGGCAATTCCCTGCCCGGGGTTAGGTGGCAGAGCTGCACCAGGGCCACCAATCCGGGTTTCCCCGCTCCCGGGCTCCTCGGAATCTCCGGAAAAGGAGGTGATGCCGAACCTTGCTCTGGTTTAGCCCAAATCCGGGGCTGCAGTTCACCTTTGCTCGGCTGCCCTTGCGCCCAGGCACAGCTTGGGAGGGGGGAATTGAGCTGATCCAGGGGTTTTGGCCGTAAACATTAACTTTGGAGTTGGGAAACGTCCTGAAAAACAAGGGAAATGTTAACTCCTCTCGTCCACAAAGTGTCAAAAGTTCACACGTCAAGCCTGGACTTGTCCTCGCTCCAGAACCTCCGCGGGGGTTGGATTTTGTGGCATTTATTCGCTCTCTGCGGGAGAAAAATGCTGATTTTATAAATCCGAGCTGTGGCAGGAATGCCAAGAACAAAATCCCTCCCGTTCCACCCGTCGGAGGGGGAAAACTGCCCGGTTTTATCCTCAGGAGCTTGGGAATGATGGGGGAGTAGGGCTGGGGTGCTTCTCTTCCAGAAACTTCCCTTCTGTCCATGCCTAAACCGTGGGGAGGGAGGAAAAAAAGGGAAATAACAGGGAGAAAACAGCACATGCAAGAGGAATTCTTGGAATTTTGCCTCATGATCCAACCAGGAATTCACTGCGCTGGAAACATAGTGAAACATTTTGACCCAAATCCTGGCCAGGGGGGTGAAAGGCGCAGCAAAAGGGAAATATTAATTCCTCGTGGGACTGACCTTGTCCTGCTTATCCCAATGCTTTTTCCAGGATAACCAGGAGAAGAAGAAAGTGCTGAACTCCCTGATGTCTGGGGCCCTGGCCGGGGCTGTGGCTAAAACTGCAGTGGCTCCTCTGGACAGGACAAAAATCATGTTCCAAGGTGAGTCCCGTGGGCTTTTCCCGAGTTGTTTTTTTTGCTTTGAGCTTCCCATGGGCTCATCCCGCTCCTTTTCCCAGGAGCGTGAGGAGATGTGGAGACACTGGGAAGAGGGAATTGGGCTGTGGGAGTTCCCTGCTGCAGGCTGGATGCCCAAATCGTGTCAGCTCTCCCCAAACTGGGAGGCAAAAGGCGCTGGAGCTGCTGCATCCCTGGATTTGCGTCCCCTGGAACCCCGAAATTGTAACAGAAAAGGAAATTCCTCTGACTGGAGTCGAGAATTTCCAGGTGTTTAGCAGAATTTGGGGATTTGGGGATCTGTTGTGGTGCAGGGAATGTTGGCTCCTCCAGTTATCCCAAAGGGAGCAGCCCAGGCCTTTAATTCCGGGGACATTTGGGAAAGCCAAGAATTTTAAATCTGGTGACGTCCCAGATTAACGGAATTGGGCTCCATCTAATCCCTGGCTGACATTTAATTTAGAGTTGATTTTCCCTCATGTGATTTTCGTTCTGAGCAGAGTGAGGAGCTCTGGAATTGCTGGGATGTGGATCAGGGAGCCCAATCCTGGGCTGGGGTTGCCCCTGGGACCTGAATTTTTGGGGTTTTTAGTCCAAAAACACAAACCCAGCTTCATCTCAGGGTGGAAATATCAGGAGCAGGGATGAGAGGGAAGCCACAGAGCTGACCGAGGGAATCACTTGGAATTTGGACAGGCCACATTCCTAAAAATCCTTGTTTGGTTTGGCCCATCCCAGTGGCTGGAAAGGATGGGATTAAAATGTTCCAGTGGGAGCAGTTCCTTGGGATCTGCTGGGGTTTTTTTAGGTTCTTGCTGTCCTAAAGGGATTTATTCCCTGTCTGTGAGGAAGGAAAACACTTTTGGCTCATCAGAGTGATCCCTTGAGTTAAAAACTGGGGAATGAGGCTTGGAGCAGCCTGGGATAGTGAAGAGTGTCCGTGGCAGAGGGGTGGAACTGGATGAGCTTTCCCACCCCAAACCATCCCACAATTCAATAAATTTCCCCGCGGCAGAGGGAGAAAACCTTTTTAAGGAGTAAAACCACCTCGACGACCGGCGATGGTGGTTTTATTCCTTCAGAAGAGAAAAGAAAAAAAAAACAAAATAAAAGCGTTGAATTGCACAAAGGAGCAGCAGTGGGGAAAACGGATTTGCATGGGATTGTCGGATACACTCGAGAGGCTCCCAGGTCTCAGATGAGCGAGGAGGAAGCTGCAGCAGCCCCTTAATTGGAGCCCCATTTCATTAGAGCTTTCCAGCCGGGGTTTTCCCTTCCCCTGCTGCAAAGCAGAGCTGCCAAACAAATCCTGCTTCCCGAGGCCTCGTGGATTCCACGGATAAGGAGGTGCTGTCACTTTGGATGGATGCAAGGGAAGGGGAAAAAAAAACAAACAGGGAGTTCATTTGAGTTTTGCTCGGATGGAGCTGCTCTTGCGTGGAGCTGAGCTGAGCTGAGCTTGCGCCTCGCTGGATTCTGGAATTAGGCTGGGATCTGGGCATGGAAATGCTCTGAAAAACAAGTGAACGGTGCATTTTTGATGTTTTTCCTTAATTAATTCTTTTTAAAAAATTTATTTATTCATTTATTCCACGCAAACTGAATTTTCCTAACAGGCAGTGGGGAAAAAAATGGACTTTGGTGCTAAGTTATGGGAGCATTTACCTGTGGAAAGCCTTTATTTTACTGAATCTCTGTTTCCTCTTGAATTCTTTCTTCTCCTTCTATTTTTATCCCTTTAGCCAAAACACCTGTGTGGTTTATTTAGGGATTCATAGATCAAATATTTATTTTTATGTCTTGCAAGCCCTAATGTTCTTTCTTTTCTTTTTAGTGTCTTCAAAAAGATTTTCTGCCAAGGTGAGCTGATGTCTGTCTGCTGTTGCCCTGAAGTGTTTGATTCATCTTCTGTTTGCCTTTATTTCACTTTTTGGGGGGATTTAGCAGCAGCATTCCATGAAAACACAGAGGGAAAGACTGGGAATGGTGTTGTTAATTATAGGATTAATTAGGACAGTGATTGTTGTTGGGGGGAGGGTTCAAACTCCAGGTTGTGAATGTGACGTCACTCAGGGCTTTGGTTTTTAGGACCTTTTTCAGTGATTCTGGGACTTTTCCTTGTGTTTATGGGACCTTTCCTGGTGATTTTAGGACATTTCCTTGTGATTTGGGACCTTTCCTGGTGATTTTGGGACCTTTCCTTGTGATTTTGGGACCATTTCTAGTGCTTGTTTGCTTCCCCCACCCACACAGGAGCCATTCCAGCATTTATAGGGAATTAAATCCGGGAGCTGATCCCTCTCCTGGCTTTCTGAGTGGTTTTTCCCTGTGCATTCCAGCTTTTCCACGTGTGCGGGATCTAAATGTTCCTGCCTGGCCCCAAGGAGATGAATTCGGGTTTGGGAAGGGGTTTTGTGCAAACTGTGCCTTCCCTCAGAGGGCAAACGAGGCTGGCTGGGATCTAAACCTTCTCCCCGCCCTTGGCTTTAGCGTGGATGTGATGGAGCCTCCCCAGAGGATCCGGGATTGCCACATCCCCCCGGGATGGGGGATTGGGAGAGGTTAAGCTGTGGGGTCACCTCCTTCCCCTGCATTCCCGCTCTCCCCGGGTCCCTGCCTGACCCTTGCCCTGTTCCCTGCAGGAAGCTCACGGGCTGATTTATCCCTGCAGGAAGCGTACAGGCTGATTTATCGCACCTACCTCAACGAGGGCTTCTGGAGCCTCTGGAGAGGGAATTCCGCCACCATGGTCCGCGTGATCCCCTACGCCGCCATCCAGTTCTGCGCCCACGAGGAGTACAAGCAGATCCTGGGGAATTACTACGGATTCCAGGGAAAGTAAGAGGCGGCAGGGCTGGGGATGCTGCTGGGGTCCTTGGATCCTGGAGGGTGGAGCAGAGGCCGGAGCGGGGAAGCTCTGAGGGAGAAGCTCTGAGGGGGAAGGTCCAAAATGGAAGCTGTGAGGGGGAAGCTGTGAGGGGGAGGCTCCAAGATGGAAGCTGTGAGGGGGAAGGTCCAAGAAGGAAGCTCTG
>VYZQ01050452.1:0-24985 GCA_013400655.1 Mystacornis crossleyi
TGTCCAAACCAGGACAATAAATAATCTTGCTGTGTGTTTGTATAGTACCTGGTACAAGGCAGACCCGTTCTCAGCAGTTTCCTAAGCACTGTTGTGATCAAAATAAGCAGTAATGAGGTTTGGCTTAATAGGTGTAATCTTTCACAAAGGGGTGCTGGGGAGAAGCCTGGTCCTGGCAAGAATGGGAGAAGTTGTAATTGTACAGGTATTATAAAGAATATAAAATTCTAAGATGCAGTCACTTCAGCAGTGTAATTGAGCACCAGTATGAGTTTGTTTGTGGTTGTATGGCTGTGTTTTCAGTACTGCTGGTGAGACGTGTGAGCTGTGCCAAGCCTTGATGTGTAGAAGGCAAATCAAGTCATTCCTCATTGAGCAAATCAGAACTCCACACTCCCTACAAGAATGTTTTTCACATTGGTCTGACTGGTTCAATGTGAGACATTTCAGGAAAGAAAAATTTTGGAATGCACAAAAAGTTTCAGCTTCATTGCAGTTTCTCTTTGAATTGGGGGGCAGGAGTGGCAAAAGCCAAATAAACCCCTTAAACAGTCAAGAAAAAGAGCTGAAGGTTTGTGGATGTTTTTATTCTTGCACTTTCTTCTCATGTTTTTCCAGTTCAGATACTGTGTATCCCTTGAACTAAAATATTTACCCCAGTACTTCTAAGGCTCAAAGTTATATGGAAATGGAGGAAAAAGGTCATGCATTCTCTCCCTCTCCTGCCCACTCCTCTGTACCCTGCTCAATTATTTTCTGTGTTCATACAAATAAAAAGATAATTGTCTTCCTCATAACCTTACTTGAAAACAGCCCTCATTAAACTCTGTGGTGGGAAAAGGGTTGGATAGACACCAGTGTGTTAAAGGGCTTTTCTGCCTGGCTTGGGAAGTACCTTATGTAAGAAGCTGTTGCACCACAGCAGAGCTGAAGGAATGGGGACAGATGGTGCCTTTGAACGTGACTGTAGCTGGGATCCCTTATGGAGATCTTGCAGCGACTGTGGTGGCCCAGGGAAAACAAAGTGGTGGTTCTTCCCCACCATCCTAAGTGCATCTGTGCTCTACCAGTTTGGAGCTACGTGTTGGCATGGCCTTGCTGCTGCCTGCTGGGGTGAAACTGGCACAGAGCTGCCTCCAGCCCTTTTACTACAGACAGGCAATGCAAGGGAGACAAGACTTGGTTATCTATTAGCACCCCGCTGCTTGAAGAAATGGCATATATAGTGTTCTTCTGATATTCTCCTGGCTGCTTTTTCCTCACCAAACAACCCAGCTAGTGCCTAGATGTTGTTCATGGGATTGCTCCTGAATTAAAACTTCCTGCAGTGTGCATAAAGTAGTGCATTGCACATCTGGGAAAGTGGAAGGTTTACCATCCAGCAGACGTGCTGTGCTGCCCCTGGCAGCAAGATATTAGCTTGGAGGGAATGTGGCTGGACAAAATGGTGGTGTATTAAATTGAAAATCACAGCAATGGAGGGGAGAAGCAGCTGTGCTGCGAGCTGCCAAAATTACAAATAGTGTTATTTGGGTGGGTTAAGGAAGTTGGTTAGCCAGAAGTTAGAGCTTGTTCCCCAGTCCCTTCGCTGTAGTTCAGAGATGCAGTTCATAGACCAGTGCTACTGCTGCTAAACTTCTGATTCATTGTCCTCACTGATAGGAAGTTCCTCCAATAGTGTCTAGATTTGTAATGCTTTAATGACCTGTTGGTCATGTCCGCTGCATATGTTCTCTGTTGTGCACAGTAATCTTGTGAATATTTGAATATGATACTTTAATCTCTGCTATTTTCTGAACTTCTGTTAGTCTTTCTGCATAGGTCTTGCTTTATTGGAGTTATTTTTATTGCTGCAGCAAACTGGATAGCCAAAGGGAATAAACTCCAGATAATCCTCCCAGACAAATGGCTGTTGGTCTGTGGTGGTCATGGAAGGGCTGCACTGGCCTTGACAGCTGTGCTGAGCAGAGCTGCAGCTGTGTGACACAGGTGATGATGGGGATGCTGCTGAAGCGCAGATGAAATCAAGATGTGTCTAGTAACGGTCTGAAGTCCCATCCTCAGTTGTATTTGGTTCAGTGGCTCAGCAATTGATTGCTTAAATCAGAGGGGTTTTTCTGCCCTGTCAGCTTTATTCTTGGCCACATCAAGTACTCTGAGCAAGTTGCCTTGGAGAATTCAGCCTTTGAGTGCTTCTAATTCAGAAAACGGATTTTCTGGATTGGGAATAACATGTTTGTGTCCTTGTATTTCCCTGTGGTTCTGTCAAACAGAAGTTTTTGTTTTTCAGCTTAGAGAGACAAGAGATGGAAAAGTTGAAAAAGGGAAGAACTGCATTCACTTCAGGTGAACAAATGTGGTACTTTGCACCAACCCAGAGTGCTGTGAGCAGTGATGATCCTGCTGCTTGTCCTGCAGCCTGGCACAGGCTTTGGCGGGCATGGAAATGAACGAGCAGTTGTTTACCATTGAGAAGCTTTTCTTTCTCTAATATGAGTACAGCCCTTCTGCAGTATAGCAAACCAACCTGGACTTGGGCATTAGGAGTTTTGCACCAGGTTGTAATCCTTTAGATATTTATGTTTTGTTTATACAGACGACATACCTCACTCTACTAGAGAGGTACAGGAGTAGAGATTTAACAGGAATTAGGCTGTGTGACAATGTAGCAACTACTCAAGCAAACAAGCTACTTTGCACTTTGTAGTAGTTTGCCTTTTGTATGTGAACTTCACACAGAGTTCTCATGGTCCTATGCAGTACTCTGGGGAGACAGCAGAGGAAATCACAGGACCACCTCAGTATGCTTCTTATGGTGGTGGCTGTTATGGGTTGAAGGCTGCTGGTGCATGCTCTGTATGGCTGTGGCAGCATCACCATGACCTTATGACAGACTGGGCTTTGAGAGCAAATCTTATCTTCTGTAAGTGAAAGGAAGCGTGTGTGTCCTGGGGTGAGCAAGTTGTTGGGGCAGTTGCGTGCTGGTGCAGCTGAACAGCTGTCACACCTAAGTGTAAAGTGAAAAAGGCTGCTGCAACAAAGTGATTCACCTCTATTTAACAAGTGCTTCTGAATAATTTGGTGGGCTGACACCAGATCGTGACAATACATGTTGAAGGGTTACTGGTCTCATCAATCAGCTCGTGCTTGGCTGCTGCTCTGTTGTGGCTTCTCTTGCCCTATTTCTTCTTGAAGAACTACATAGCTGTAGTGATTTTATCTTTATCCTAACCACAGGAGATAAATATGATATGGTCGATATTATGACACATCAGATTCCCTTGGTCCGTTCACTGGCTTCTCATTTGGTTTAATAATGGCTATAAATCTAACAATTCCTGCTTCAACACAGAGCATACACCTGTGTTTACTGTCATCCCTGGCTATAAGAAAACAGGTAGGTGAGGCCAAGACGTGAAAGAGCAATTTATAAATGTCTGGTTATCAGAGCTGTTTTTCTGTCATGAATTTATGGTGGTGTAAAAATGAATGATGAATTTTGTTTGGTCTGTAAAACATTACAATAGAGCCAATTTGGACATACAGCCTTGTAAAGCACATAATGCCATTTCTGAAATAATGCTGGTTTCTTAAACACTTGTGCGTAACAGATGCTTCTGAAGCAGCTATTTGTACAGGGTGTTTAAGAAACTGTTTCAGGTATCTTCCTCAACAAGTTTAGTTCCTTATCCCCAAGTTATAGTGCTCTCATCTGCTAAAGTCTTAAGTAAGGGCAGTTTTCAGAAAGGTTAGTTTGGCATTCAAAGTTATGGGTATGTTGATGCTCTTCTTGAAGAAGGAGGTTGTATTTTTAGTAATCCAGTATGTTATGAAATACACTTTTAGGCAGTGATGTAAACAGCAATTAGCTTTCAGTAGTAGTTAGAAGAGAGGTAACACATGTATTTGCAAACTGGGGCAGGCACAGACGAGTGAGTTAAATTGAATGTTTGCTTTTATAAAATGATGAGAGTGCTAGTGTCCCTGCAGACTGAGTCAAAAATATACCAGTACAAGCAGCTGTAGAGACTCTCCATCATCTGAGATGACAGAAGTCCTGTGCTTTGAAGTGAAGGGCTTGGAGTCCTGATTTTCCACCAGCATGAGAATGAAATATCCACAGTAATTTTGTTTATCTGAATATTTGTTATGTTGATTCACAACAATGGCATCAGGCTGTTGGATCAAAAGTTTCTTGACTGTAGACACACTTTTTACTCCCAAGAATACAGAGGTGCTGCTTTGTATGTGATTGTGCAAATGAGACCCTGGTGTATCTGGGTGAAACATAAGTGTAGAGCTTATTTCTACTGGCAGTAAGGCTTCTGAAAAAAACTTAACTTGCAGAAATGAAGGAATCTGGTCCTGGGGTCCACCCACAAGAAGCATCCAACTGCTTTTTAATAACATGATGAAGGTAGGGTATTTGGCATAACAGCCTGGTGTGAGGAGGTGCTGCCTCAAGGTGTGTGGTAAGTCTCTCTGCAGTGGCATAGGACTCTCTGTGGCTACAAACTCTGGAGAGAAGGAATAAAGCCAGCCAGAGTCACATGTCAGGGTTTTGAGGGTCCCTTTAGGTAAAGTTTATTTAGCTTTCCTGGAAGCTGCAGTACTTAATCTGACCTGAAGCAGCAAACAGATGGAGGGATGTATTCTGTTAGAGAAGCGAGCTGTATTTTTGGCTTTCACTTCAAGCAAGAGATTTGTAACTGGCTTGCTTAGTGTTCTATGAACTTGATGCTCTATATATTGCTAAACTGAGCTTATCTTTTGTAAGCAACATAATTTTACAGCCTCCTTATGCTTAAACTACTCCTTCACCCGAGATTTAAAAACGGGTTCCTTCCAAATTTGATGCCCTTTTAGACCATACGTTTAGACCTGCTGCTGCAGGGAGCAAGTAATTCATGTTGGCTTGACTGGGAGTTACTGATATCCTCCAGTGGAGCCATATATTTCACTTTACAGATGAACCAGTGTATTCTGGTTTTGTCTTTACATATCTGAAAGGCAGGATTCTTTCAGGATTCATTTCTTTATAAAGCTTTTAACTGAATGGAGGCTCTTTCCTGTTAAAATGAACTCAGCTTTCACAAGTGCCTGTGTGTGGAAGTCTCCCCTTCCCCCTGAGACCATGCCCAGTTAAGAGCAGGAGAAAAGTGAACATTCTTGGGAAGGTTTGTTCTCATCATATAATAGCCTCTTATAAAATAGAAACAAAACTAAAATTGTTGCAATGCTGTTTAAGTAAATAACAGTCTAAGTTGGGGCTTGAAAATAGTTGGTTCTCCCTTTTTTTCAGGGTAAGCTATTCAGCGTTCCAAACTGGCTTGTGCTGAGAGCAGACATCACCAGCAAGGTATTTCCTGTCTCCTTTTGCCAAATGCTAATAATAATAATACTAATACTAATAATAACAACAATAAAGATTTAAAAAATATAACTGAGCCACGCATGACTTCATTTGGCAGCACAGGGATTGCTCTACATCACTTCTGTCTTTATTTTTTTTAGTTTTATGCCTGCCAAGAGCTTCTGAATTAATTTACTCCCTTCTCACTCCCTGTCTTCCCCCTGCTGAAGGAAAGGCATAGTGTATCACACTCTGAGCCAGAGGAACATATGGGATGGGGAGCTCCAGCTGACCAGTTCAAGGGCTTGGCTGTCATGTGCGGGCAGTGCCTTGGCCACTGAGGCTGGGCTGTCTCTCCCCTTGGTCTCCATCTCAGGCATGCTGCCTCTCCCCAGCACTACTGCTTCTTGAAGGTTTAATTTCTTACTGGCTTTTTCTGGTGGTTATGTCTCAACTTGGGCTTCCTTCTCAATTGAGTTTGGCCACATTGACCGTATGAAATAGGTGCCCACTTCTTCTTCCCGGTCTCCTCTGGAGAAGGAAGAGTAGAAACCTGGGGTTTTTTCTGGAGCATAGGGTCTCTATTCCTTTACATGGGTGCCTAATCCATGACAGATTCTAGTCATGCTCTAAAATGTTTCAGATCCCTTGATCTATGGTTACATCAGGAAAAATGAAATAAAATCTCTGGTACTAAGTGGTGAAGAGGAAAGGGAGTTAACCTGTAGAGTGAAAACCTGATATGCAGTAGATAGACAACAAGAAAGCACAGCCTTGCCAACAAATTTCAGTGTCACAAGGAAACCATGAGAACATTTCTGAAGTTTCAGTCCTGCAGAGAGTGGCCAGGAAGGAATGAGTGGGAATTTCTTTTTCATTGAGGGCAAAAAAAAATATGTGAAAGTATTTTAAGTGTGAGACTCTGAGCTGCCTCTGCTTGTGAAATAGTGGTGCCTTGAAGAGGCAGGCTTAGATTTGTAAAACAAAGTAACAGTTTCCTGGTAGTTGATAGTGGTTTATGAGACATCAGTTCCAGTTTCTGCTTCGTTAGACATGTTTAAAGCTGCATCAGTGCACCCAGCTTCCCTTCCTTAACTGCTGGGAACTGTGTGAACCCCTGGCTTGTTTGTCTCCAGCCACAGCTGGAAATGCTGGATAGGCCCCAGCATCCCATTTTGCCTAGGCAGCACCTGTGTTTTCTGAGGTAAAATCTAATATACAAATATGAACATAATTTCTGGAATCGGTTAGAAACTGTTCATCCACATCATCCTCTGTGTATGTGTGAATTGTTTTTCTTTGACTTGTTAAATTCATTATAGAAGAAAAAGCTTCCAGTGGAGCCCAATTCTGATGAGCCCATATTTGTTAAAAGGAAAGAAGTAGTTACTGTCTAGAAATCACTTTCTTTTGGCCCATGTTCCTCTAGTCTTTTGTGATCTCATCTGAAAGTTTTTATCTGACGTGGGTTTTGGATTGAGTCTGCATTGCTGATGGTGCATTTGGCTGTAAAGATGAGGTTTAATTGATTTTCAAGGGTAGGAGAAAATGGTGTTCTTGATAACCACTGCAATTTCAGGTAATGTATGCTAACACTGATGATCGAGCTGCTCAGAGCTAATAATATCTGGCTGACGTGACCTGACTTGGCTTTAAAATGCCTAGTAGAGCTTGCTGTGGCCTTGTTAAGAGATTTTGTATTTTTGTGTCTGTCTGCTGATGGATCTCTAGTGTACATCTCCCTAGCTTTGCATCAGGATTTAATCACAAATCAAGTCGCTCCAATTATTTCTCCTGCTAAGACTTTGACCTTGTTTTTCTGGCTCCTTAGGGTGGAGGGGCTTCCAAAAGTGGGTGAATAAGCTGTATATCATCCCAGTTTGTACTAGAGGACAAAAAACCCCACCCCATATAGACCCTTCTCTGCCCATTTCCTGGGCAGCACATGGTTTGTGTGTCTCCATGACATTCCTTGAAAGCTCAGGGTAATAGCCCTACATAACTGATTAGTAAATACAGTAGTAGCTTTGACAGGGAAAACTGGGCATGTCATGGCTACTCCAGAAAGGCAGCAGCAGACTGGAAAAACTGTAGTGTGCTAACTCTTGCCTGACCTGCTGTTCCTGCGAAGTTCCCACCAAGGAAATTCCAAGGATACTGAATTTTATTTCAGAACACCAAGGAAAAATATGAAAGAGTTTGGAAATGTCATTGCTGGAAGCGGGGCTTGCCAGAAGTAGTAACAGACCAAACTAGTAAGGCAAACAGTGCTACACCACGGACTGACAATATCCCCCCATAATCTGTATTAAAAATAGATTTTACAGGCTCCGGTTTTAGCATGATCCTTTCAGTAATTCATATGGCGTTCCCATATGTTAGGGTGAGAGGAAGGTGGAAATAGTGGGAGTCGGGGAAAAAGGTACTGACTGATCCTTATGCCATTTCAGTTCAGTTAATTGCATGTGTTTAAAATGTTGTAACGTGAGCAGATGGGGTGTTTCACAGTTATGTGCTCTGTGTGTGGATATATATACACATACATATATATGAAGTTCTCTAGCACTTGATTCCACAGGGCTATGCTGAGGCTTTACCAACCACACACGTTGGGTGTGCATAGGTAAGAGGATGGCATCAGTGGTGGGATGGGATGAGTGATTGATCTAATATTGGGATCCCCAAAACCACATGAGATGTGCACGTGTTCAGTGAGCAGTCCTATAGTTTGCAGCTGTGTTGCATTTGGTGACAACCTCAAGACACTCTTTCAAAGGTTGTCGTGTCTTCTTATTTGAATCCACATTGCTCTGAAATCAGTAAACAAATTTTTTCAGGAATCTGGACCTCAAGCGTACTTCGTACTTTAATATCAGGGTAGTTTCAGTCTGGGGATAACTTCTGGAAGAAGGAGAATTGTCCCTGGAAGCAGTGGTTGTGTATCCTGCAAAGTTGCAGGTATGTGGGTTCCCTCCTCTTGCCAAGATTGCTGGAGCAGCCAGGCTGCCGAGGACTGCATGCCAGTAAGCACCATCCAGCTTGGGCAGCAGTCTGGTTACAACTGGGATAAATGGGTGTTCTTGTGACCATGGTGAAATCCCACTTCAGTCCTGACTCTGCAGTTTCCTTGCTTCCTTTTGCTGGCAGCATCAGTGCCAATCCTGTGGTGGGTCACCAAGTCACCTGGCTGCTTTCGTCAGCTATTTTCTGGTCTTGTTCTCTCAGTTCTGTCCTTCTTGCCTGCCCTCCACTCTGGCCCCTTCCACACAGGTGCTTTTGGGTAAAACAGACTGTTTTCCTCCCTGCCACAGCCCTCGAAGGGTAGAGTAAAGCAGATTGTGCTGTGCTTAATGAACAGCCAGTCTGTTTGTCAACTTGGGCTTTGCTCTGCACGTGTATCCCATGTTTGCCAAAGCTGGGCTTTTTGACTGGTGCCTCTGCTCCTCCTGGAATCTCATTGGGAAGATGAGGGGCCCCTCCCCTTTCTCCCCAAACTGTGGTCCCTAAGGTCAACCTTTGCTCCAATCAGCTCTTCCCTGAGATCAGCCAGGCTTTCAGCAGGACCTGTGTGTATGGCTGGGCTTCACTTCGTGTAATGTAATTTCTCTGAATCTTCACGTAAGACAAATCTTTTATTTAAAATCTGTTTTTCTTTTCTATTTTTCTTATCTTAAAGAATTCTTTGGGGTAGTGTTTAGTTTTAAGAGCTTGAAAACACCTGACTGAACCCAGGGGTTTTGCTTTATTTCACTTAGACTGGTAGATTTCAGCATGAGCTGTAAGTGATTTGGACCCAACGGCTCTTTGCTTATAGGGATTTTGTTTCATTGGGTTTTGTTTGTGTGTGTTAGTTCTAGTACCAGTCCACACAGCACTTGCTCCCAATTTTCAAGCTGCATCCTCTTTGCTTTCTTTCCTGCTCTCCATGGATTGGGAGGTGTGAGGAAGGATCTTGGGGCAGCCAAACCACTGTTCTGTCCTCAGAGTATTCCTGTGTCATGCAATACCAGCTGAAAGTGCCTCAGCAGGTCACAGCTGAGACATCGCCTCACCTGCAGCTGGCAGGACTTTGTCCATCTGTATTTACACATGTCCACAATAAGCTGGTACAACTGGATGCAGGACCTTGTACTCTGGGGCTGATTTGGGACTGAGGTATCAAGCTGCTGCTGTGTAGATTAAATGGAAACAATACAATAATCTTTTGCCCTACTATTGGTTAAGAAAGGCCAAATGTGTAGTAAAGCTGGGTTGAAGAAATATTTTCTCACCCAGTTTCTGGAAGTCAGGGCAGAGATGTGGGAGCTGGGCTGAGCTGTGGCCTCTGGTTCCAGTGAGCTACTTGGTGCCTTACAGCCCCTTTCCTCCTCCCACCCATTATTTTGTCTCATGCATTCATTTCTTGGCAGGTGCTCTCACACTGGGAGAGCTTTCAATACTGAATAGTCTTTGTGGGCTTCAAAAGGAAAATAAGAATAATTGACTGGGCAGTATAGGCAAGGATCAGCTGTCACTACCCTTGGTATACCCAGGGGAAATAAGGCGATTCAGTCCAGTGCTTTTCAAGAATGAAAGATTAGTTCAGGATGAGAGAATCTTTTGGTCTTTTAAAGGGGCAAAATCTTGAGCCACAGAAATTGAATAGCAAAACGAAGAGCAGTAGTTTAACAAAAATAAAATGAGAGCACAAAAAAAAGCCTTAAGCTCTTTAGTTTATCTTATTCTCCAAGTTCTCTATCAGATGGAAGCACCTGGGTATTAGGGACATACTGTCAGGAGACTTTTTATCTTCAAGTGATACCTGCCTTTACACTCTGCCTTCTGTTCATCCGCTGATCACATGTTGCAGGGTAGGAAGCATTTTCTGGTCACAGTGCCCTGTTTTTCAAGTTACTGAAGTGCAAAATCATTTCTACCATGGCATTACAAAATAAAATAGTTTTCAGTTATTTCTGTCTTGGCTGTATGTTGGAGTCAATCTGCACCAATGCATGTGTTTATACTTATTAATAAAATATAGCTTTATATAGAGAATGTTCCCACACTTGGTTTCTCCCTTGTTCAAGGGAATGAAAAGAGACGAGGAAAAGGGCTTTAAGGTACATTAAGAGATGGATGAAAGCCAGAGTCAGAGAACTGTTACAAATTTCAGCGAACAGGTTGAAGAACAAGGGAAGAAAGATGGAAAAAATGGAGTGTTAGCAATGTGAGTATATATTACAAATTTATCTAATTTTAAATGTACTTACATTTGCTCCTGTGTTTATAGCATAGAAACATTTCAGAATTATCCTAAATCTCTCAGGAGAAGACAATGTTTTCTTACCTGAAAACATCGGGTGTGACCCCTAGAAAGGGCCTCTAGAAGTAGAAATCAGAGGATAAGCTAAGCTCATACCTTTTTTTTTTTTCTCAAAAGGTTTTAATGCTTCTACGTATTCACAGTATTTAACTGTGTTTAATGGTTGATAGATCATGTTAAACTCCAGAGTAAAAGAGTATTTTAGATTTGGAGAAAGGTGGGTGTCGTGGTTCAACCATGGCCAAATGCCAGGCATTCATGAAAGTCGCTTACTCATCCTCCCCTACCACAGCTGGGCAGAGGAGAGGAAAATTAACGAAGGGTTCATGAGTTGAGGTAAGGATTGGGAGAAAATACTCCAAGGGCAAAACACACTCAACTTAAAGGTACAAAGTGAATTTATTACTAACAGAGTCAGAGGAGGATAATGAGAAGTACAATAAGCCTTTAAAATACCTTTTTTTCCCTAGCGCCTCTCTCCTTNCTCCCCCTCCTTCTTCACAGACCTTGGTGTCTCCATGTTCTTTCTCTCACATGTTCTCACCTCCTCCTCTTTGGCTAGAAGAAAAACTGTGTGTACTTTGTTTTGATTTTCTTCTTAAATATGTTATCACAGAGGTGTTACCAAGCTCTCTAATTGGCCCAGCCTTGGCCAGTAGCATGTCCATCTTCAGAGGCATCAGGGATTGGCTCTGCTGGACATGGTGGAAGCTTCTAGCAGCTTCTCACAGAAGCCACCTCTGTGGCCCTCCCTCACCCCCGCAAAAAACCCCAGGCCGTGCAAAACCAACACAGTGGGAAACAGCTGATCTGTTTGGCAGTCAGTATATGGAATATGTGCAGACATGTCTTTTTACTGATAAGATACTCTTAAGGTTCTCCAAAGATGTAAGGAAAAGAAAGCTGTTTGGTCCAGCCAGCATCTTTCACTGAACCTTGGCATGTGCTCTTTAAGTGACTTGCCTCTTTAATGTTGAACCCTGCCCTCAGAAGAGACTGAAGAAGAGATCGGAGAAGAGATCTATGCATGTAACAGTGGGAAATGGTGGCAGAGGAAAATCTGAGAAAGTTGGTTTCATCAGGGCCCCCTCCTGCTGGACTAAGGGGGGGCAGCAGCTGGAAGCCAGCAAGGATCACCAGATACAATCTGTTGGGGGAATAACAAAGGGCTGGAAGAAAGTGTGTTACCCAGCACTGCAGTGGTTAGAGCTCAGCACCCAGACGTAATCAGTGGATAGTCTTTGAGAAACACTTAGCATGAATTTTAATAGAGCTCTTACAGCTTAACAGGTGACATCTTGTAGCAAAGAATTGAAATATCCTGGAGTAATATCACAAGTTAATAAAGGATCAGGCAGCTTGAACAGATGTGAATTTTCTGACTCTTGATCTGCAGCTCTCTGCAGCAGATATAGGTTTTGTCACCAGCTTGTGAAAGCTGGTTATTTTGGCATGGCCCTGTGTATTTTTATTAGTAAAGCTGCTCATGAGTTATTAATGACTTTCCGTGGTTCTTTTTATTAAGAAGGGCAATAAATATTTCTTTCTCTGTTCTTCAAAATTTAGTCTTTGAATATGAAAGAATAAGAGATTAAGTCAGAGAGGATTGCTAGTTTCCAAATCAACATGCAGTCTCTTATAAATGTCACATATGCAATGAATAGAGTATAAATTCTATAATGAAAACCCATTCCTTTTTCACTAATTTCTTGTCCTGTGAAAGCTCTGTCAGGCAGAAGATTTATATCTGAGTGTAAGCAATGAAATGCTGAAGAACGATCTTGCCAGTTACAAGTTCCGAGGCTTCTTGTTTGCGTTGACCAGAAAGCAAAAATGATTAATGAAAGTAGTGAAAAAATTAAGGAAATTGCGACTTCTGTGTTAAGAGAGTTGCATCCCAAGTTTGTTGTCTTTGAGTTGATCTGGGGTTTGCTTTATAATCTGAAGTCAGTTTATAGGAGGAAAGTGTGTGTCTTTGGGAGAGACTTGCTGTACTGAGGTGGGGGTGGGGGGGGGAAATGGCCCTTGGAGCTTCCTTCTCACTAGAATGCTGCTGAGCTGCAGGCAAAGTGTAAGTGCTGCAAAGGGAGAATCCCAGGGAGACTCAAGAAAATAACATAGTGCCCAAAATCCAGGGTTTACAAAGGTGAGACTAACACTTTATGAGGTAAATGTCTCTAACAAGATCCCCAGCAGCTAAAAAATAATACAAAAAAAACCCCAATTTCCTCATAAACTAGATTCTGTTTATTGGGCTTTTGTGGCTCCGTGCGTGTATCTGCAGACAAAGTACAGCCTAGAACGGGATCTGTGGGAACCATTCTGCCGCACTCACCTGGTTGAGTAGCTGTTACAGCTCCAGGCATCCTCCTAATGGCAATGGGGATATTCAGGGAATGGCAGAAGATGACTTGAGCAGAGCCAGCAGACCAGAAAATACAATCTTTGTGTGGAGCTGGGAAGAAGTCCCACTATTGTGTGAAAAGTTGCAGGAGGACGCCCTCCTGTTCATAGCTTCTCTTCAGGTGGAGCTTCAGACAGGTTGAGCCACGCTCTGTTGCGTTTTCTGTCATACCTTCTTGCAGAGCAGTTGGGTTGGTTGCTTCTCATTGACTTAGCTGTGGTGAGTGATGATGTTAGAGTGTAAATCTGGAAACGCCTTTGTGGTCTGCACTGCCACAAGCCCCACACTTGGACTTGGGAAGGTTTGCAAGCATAGCTTTTAGGGGATCAGTAGTTAATTTGGAGTTGGTTACCCTGATACTGTGAGCTTTTGGTTCACGGTACGACCCTAGTAGTGTTTTCTGTAAATGATGCAGAGTTATGCATTGGTTTTATGGGGTTTTTGGTTGTTTGGTTTTGGTTGTTTTTCCTTTTTGTTTCTTTGTTTTTGACTTTTACTCCTTTTAAGAAATTTATCTAGTCTGATCTCTTCCTGTTTCTGAAATTGTAGCTTTTTATTCTTTGTGAGGAAAACAATGCATTTCAGTCTTACTGAGTTTCATTGACATCTTTCCCCTCAAATACGGCAGCAAGCCAGTAAAATTAATGTGCCCTTTGTTTGTCTCTTAGCACAGTTCATTTGCTCAGAAACTGTCTTGTGCAAAACTCCAGGCCTTGAACTAGGGGCTGACATGAGTGTGCCTGA
Organism: Mystacornis crossleyi; assembly: GCA_013400655.1. Classification (NCBI taxonomy): domain Eukaryota; kingdom Metazoa; phylum Chordata; class Aves; order Passeriformes; family Timaliidae; genus Mystacornis; species Mystacornis crossleyi. The sequence goes on from VYZQ01050452.1 coordinate 13,804, forward strand.
CTCCACTGCTGATGGGCCTTTTAAAAGGTGTCAGTGGAAACTCCACTGTACAAGATTCAGCTCCTAAGAAGGGATACCCCCTGTGTTTTGCTACTGATATTGGTCCTGACGAGCTGGCCCTGCTGGTCTGCAGGGCCAGCTTCCAAAAGCAGTGAAAGTTCAAGCTCCCATCAACTATATGCAGAGGATCATCAGTTAAGAAAGGCACAGAAAATTGGATGCTTGTTAGTATTCATCCTTAAATGATTTATGAGGCTAAAAAGAATAAACAAGTGACACTTTATATTTTGTTACAGCAGTCTCCTATCCTTGTTAAGTACTGTTAGTGGAGAGTTTGTGTCCAGAAGGGTGTTGGGTGACACCATCAGCTGAATAAGGTCTTTCAGATGCATCTGTCTGCATTAGTAATGAGAACGCTTGCTCTTGTCTTACAAAGGAACCATTTCTTTTAAATATAACCCCCTCCTTCCCGGTCCCTCCAATGATACCATCATCAGAATTCTCATTACAGCCGTCTTTCATCCCTTTAACGTTGGATGAAAATCTCTTTGTCTTCAAGTTCCTTCAATTATTAATGATTTAGTTGTATTCTTTTTGCCAATTGGTGCAGAGAGAACCCTGGAGCAAATGTGTATTAGTTATTCCATTTATTCTCTCCTCTTCGTTCCTTCTGTGGTTGTTAATAGTACTGCTCTCCTGGTTTCTCACTCACAGGTTCTGTATCATTGCTTGGGGGTTTTTTTGTTCAAATATAGGAGTCATTGTGCCCCAAAGACTAACTTTATTTTTGAAACCTTCTAAAATGAGGCAGGGAGCCTTCTTGCAAATGCTGGTAACATCTGCTGGGAACATTTTTCAGTCTCTACTGTGGTGTTAGTAAGTGGTCAGACAATTATCTGAACCAGTTCTATCCTATGGACTGGGTGGAAGTCTGGGGAATGGCAGGTCACAGCCCCAGTAAAACTGTTGCCTCCGGATTCTTAAGTACAATCTCAGTGGCATTGTGGAGAGGCAGGGGCCAGCCTTGGTGCCCTCTCCACCCCACTAAGGTCCTCCAGCAGCAAAGAGCGGAGGAGTAGGTGGGATTCACATGGAAGAGCTACAGGCCTTGTCCTCTGAGAGGCTGAGCTGATGTAGTGGGAACCCTATAGGCGCTCCCTTCGGCATTCCTTTTCCAGCCCTAGTGTCCCTGAAGCTGCAGGCTTTGCAGGTCTCTGGGCCTTAATGGCAGATTGGGGCTGAGATTCCCAGCACTCCAGCTGGCCCAGATTAGAAAGGTGTGGAGGGAGCAGTGCTATACTCTGCACCAGCAATTCTCATTAGGCTTGGGAAGGATGGAGAAAAGGCAGTGTAAGTCAGTTCTGTGGCCGGGTGAGTTTTGCTGGAGGCTGTATCAGTTGCCCAGTTAGAAAAACTAGATGCCTGCAGGACAACAGGATCCTTATTCTCTTCAAGGAAGATGCCAGCATATCTAGACACTGCTCTTGGTGCTCTTTATATAAAAATAAATACGTAAATAAATAGTTTAACCTTCCTCAGTAGCAAGGGTTTTAATTACTGCACACATACCACACACACAAATTGCTTTTAATCAGCCCAGTGAATTATTCTTTTATTCTGCCCTCCTTGATCCCCCTCACCCATCCCCCAATTGATTTAGAATGTAATTGCTTTCTTGCTTTATCTTCAAAAATTATATTATCTGAAAGATTTTTATTACTGTTTGGGTTTTCTGTACTTTAGAGAAACCTATCTGAAAACATGTGCTTTACAAGGAAGGATTAGAAGAATGTTTTCCCAAACTCCTTTTTGCTTATCTGGACTCCCCCCAGTTTGCCAGTATCTATCTTAACTGTGCAAACCCCAGATTTTGGCATTTCTCCAGCTGAGACACCACCACCACCAAAGAAAATGGAATAATTATCCCAGTGTTTTTGGGATAGCATCCCCATTAGGATAAATAAAATTGTGGTTTGTCTTTTTTTGCCCACAGTAAGCCTTTTCCTATCAAGCTACTGCCAAGCTACTTACTCCTGATTTGTCTAGGTGTATGTTTGAGGCCTTGTCTGTCAATATGCTGTTCAGTCTTTTTTTTTTCCTCCTTGGTTTCCTGCTTTAAGATCTGGGAGCTGCTGTGCAGTATCCTGCAGTGATCTTGGTTTTGGGAGATGCTTTCCTGTGACAAACTCATCCTAACTTGGGGTGAAACCCAAATTTTATAAGTGCAAAATCAGGAGGGGTGAGATAAGTTTGTTGGCTTTTGTTACTGACAAACTGATATTGCCAGAAGTATTTTTAAAGTTGTGCTCTTGCCCTGTAGGTATTTAGGTACTTGTAAGCTACTTGGTTGTTAATTTTTCCAAAATCTTTGCAAAGATGGCATTTAACTGATTGGTTTGTAATTTTCCACAGCTTCCTTTCAAGAGACCTCTTAAGAGAGAGTGTGGTTTTTGGGAAGATGCTTGTGAAGATAAAGCAGACTCTTGTCTGGTTTGTTCTGAAATCTTAAATACTTTTCTTGAGTCAGGGAGGATCGACACAACTTTCTATGCTGCATCTGCTTTGTTTTGAGTGTTTGTTAAGTTGCTCTTTCCTATTCTAACCTGAAGTTCTGCTTCTTTTTAAAACAATCATATGCAGTATTTGCTTGCTGTTGGTGTTATGAAAATTGAAAAATGTTGAGTATGTTGAGTCATAGCCTTCTGTGCATCATCTTTGTTATGCCTCTCTGCTGAACCATGACTTGCCCTGTCTGCTTTTCAGATCATATTGTTTCTTTTGTTGCCTTTTATGTTCCTGGCTAATCATAATTCAGTTTGTTCCTTAGCTTCTCTGATTATATTCCCATGGGTTTTGCTTTTCCTTATTTATATGGGATTTGTCTCTGTTTTCTGTCTGATTTTTATTTGAATATTCAGGCTCTTAAAAAGCTTAGCATATTCTTCTATGTACTTGTAGAGTTTGTTGTTAAAGCTGCTAAACTCTCTTAATTCTGCCTTTCTTTTCTGGTTATGTGTATCTCTAGAACCTTGCGCAGAGCATAAACCCTTATCCTTTGAGCTGTACATGCTTCTGTTGCCTGCCAAACTGAATGGAAGTCTTCCAAAGAAACTCAGGTAGGATGGTAGAGGAGCCAAGCAACTGGCAGCTCCTCTCTCCATCCTCTCCTCTGCCTTTCCCCCTTTTAAATCCAGTTCTTATTCTCCTTGGTGCCCTAGAGCTGCTGTGGGATCACTTCTCTGCTAAACAGTACCATCCTTTGAAAGCAGTGTGAAAGCGGTGTCTGGATGGCTTATAGTAGCAAGAATTCTGGTGGCAGTAATTAAAGCAGCAGGAGAAGTTTCCTGACTTACTGGCAGTACTGCCGTTTGGGCCTGTCATCTAAAATGCCATTGATCAAAGTATTACTTCATCTAAAAGAAGGTCATGTCCCTTGAGGTATATGAGGTAAGTCCCAAGGTCCTTCGTTTATCCAAAAATCCCTTGTGTCTAGTGACTATCATGTTTTCCACCCAGTTCTGATAAACCAGATTTTACTGTAATCACATTACACCTCCCAAAAGTCTCCCTGGTGATGGTGCTTGGATGTGGCACCCTTCGCTTTGTACCCTGAGCTCAGGGACAGTGTGAGTGCTGCAAAACAGCTGCTGCCTTTCACCCTTGGGGCAACTACCTGGTTTAGATGAGGGGAGTAATTTACAAGTACACACAGCTTAAAAATAATTGTGGGCAGAACTGTGAGACCAAGGTGAATGAAGGCTATGCTTAGGTTATCTAATCCAAGTCTTCAGTCATTAAACCGATTTTAGTCTTGATGTGGTAAGTGCTGTGGATTCAGTGGAACAGTGGCTGACTTAAATGTCTGTAAGCAAAGAGGGAATTTGGATCATTGCGTTAACCACAGGAAATCTGCTTTTATGGTGATGAAAACAAGAATCAATCATAGTAGCTAATGAATTAGCCTACAGTATCTGCTATGTTCATTTCACAGTAAATGTGATAATCAGAATCCATTAAGAAACCCTTGCAAGGGGGTCCTCTGCAAAGACAGTATCTGTAACATGCAGAGCACACTGCCAGCCCTCCTTACCTTTATCTGAAATGCTACAAGAGTATGCATAAATCCAAATGTCTGATTCAAATGTACTCAAGTCAAGGAAGGGCTTCTGGTGGTTTTAGCAGGGCTTTGTCTTAGAGGTCAGAGTGGTTGTTAACTGTGGTTGGTTTTACTGGAAATCTGCTGTTTGTGAAGGACAGTTATTGGACACACCCACATGCAGACGACCTGGCTGCCCATGTTAAGAGGGGATAAGCTGTTCCATCATTCTGGCAGTGCTACATCTGAGCCCATGTGGGTCAGGCTGACAGCTAGCAGCGTTCTCATAAGGCCGCTTTTGTTGTCTCTCCTCTGAGGTGAGGACAGAGCTGCTTCCCCTCCACAGGGCTCAGCTGCCAGGAGCTCTTCCATGGGTTTCTGCCTGATTGCCTTCCTTACATAAAGTGTTGCTAAGTGAGAAGCTGTTGAAACCAATTGTACTACATGTTACTACATGTTACTGCAATTTCTAGTACCTGTCTGGTTGGTTTTTCTGTCGAGGAACAGCAATTAGCTGAACTAACCAAATTAAAAAAAAATTTCTTGAAGGAAAGTATGCACATAGGAGAAAATAATCACCTGGAAGGCACCTGCTTTTAGGAAGGCAGTACTTAGCTGCTAGAGAACATATTTCTGAGAAAAGATGGATCTTTAAGTTAAGGAGCAAATATCTTTTCAGTGAAAGGGGTAACAGATACCAACCTATTTCAGGCAAACCTCTATTTTCAATACTGCATTAACTATATACCGATGTCCTATTGACTGAAAAAAAACTTCCATGTTTTCCTAAATATAAACGGTATTTGAAATGAAATACTATCCAAAACCTATGATTAGACAAACAGATAAACGTGTGTATTTTGCATTGCAGTTTCTGCTTTATATGTCTTTAAGACCATGCCAGCTTTGTTTATATTTTAATTGCAAGTTTTGCAAAATCTGCTTCACCAAATAATTCGTTAGTTTAGAATATTTTGGAAATTTAATACAGAATAATAGCTAGGGCTTCTGTTACAAGTTATGACATGACAATTTAAAAGTATTAGGTTACTGATTAAGTGAAGTACAAACTGATATATTAATAACTTCTATTACAGTAGCTGTGATATTTTACAGTAAGCAAGTTTTTGTCTTGACTCATCACCCCACTAGTAGGCCAGGAGAGAGAAAAGGTGAGAGCAAGTGGTACAGATTCTATCTGCAGTATTTTTTTAGTCATAAACCATGTGATAGGATGGAGAAACATTTGATGTTTCTCTTTGATGCACAGCTTGTCACGTGGACACCTATCAGGACAAGGGCTATGTGTTCACTCACATAATCTTTGAGCCTCCCAGTGTTGCCTTCACAGGCCTGTCTCACAGCCTTCAAAGCCATTGTGTTCCTGGATATGTGCAGTGCAGTGATCTGGTGTTGTGGAAAATCACGGCACACTCAGGTGGCATTGGTTTCTGCGGGAGGGTTGGTGCTATCAACTGCTTCTGATATTGTGGACACAGGGAATCAACTGAAAATTTAAATGGCTTTCCAAGGGCAGTGAAGTCACAAGGTGCTTTTAGGCTGTACCAGCTGAGACACATCAGACGTCTTTATAATGTGTCAGTGATTCTCTGAGATGGAGGTTTACTTCTGCCGTGTCAGAATTTGGGGTGTGATTGCTCACTCATCTCTTTGCTTTTCCTTTGTGAATGAATTTTGAGGCTGGGGTGTTTGTTTTTGCCTAGCTGTCAGTGACACTAGTACCCCAGAAACAGCAGGCTGAAAAAGCAGTGAGACCAAGCTGTTCCCCTCCACATGCAGTACCCAGGATGGAGGGGATGGTTTATTTTGGGGTAACTATACAAAAGCTTGTGTTGCAGCTGTTATTGCAACATATGCATACAAGGTTTACGGACTAACAAACACATTTCATGAATTTTGATTTCTTGTTCTTTTGTTCTCACTGGTCTCTAAGCTGGAAACTAAGGATTTCCTCAGAAAGCCAAAGAATTTGGTAGCTTCAAAGGGCTAAGTGCAGTATTGTTGTTCTGAAAAACAGACCTGTGAATATTTGAATTTCCTACATCTTCCAGCTTGATTTTAGTGACATGTTGGCATAGAGAGAAATAGAAAATCCCTTTCTAGATATTCCACATATCGATTATTTAGTTGAGAAGAGTCAGCTAGGATTCACAAAAGTGAGATCATGCCTGAAAGTATCTGTCTGACAAGTTTAAAACAAATAAACTGAAGTAGGGGAAAGAGAGGCCATAATATGCCTGGGATTTGAAGACTCATTTGTATAACCATGCTGCACAGAAGCCCATGTTGTATCAGCTGGTGTGTCAGTGGGCGCAAGAGAGCTGGCCACCATAGTCAGCGTGAGGGGATGACTTTGGATGAATGCGGGGAAAGGGTAATGTCACCAGTACAGGCCTTTTTTTTTGTAGCCTGGGAGGAAGGACAAATGGGTCCTGTAAAGATGTGGAAATCTGCTATGGATGCAAAGCTGGCGACACCACTGGTGTAAAGGAAATAGTATGACTGAAAGGGCCCTGGACTGGCTGCATGAGGTGGGCAGAGCAGCTCCTGCATGCTTGTACTTGGAGAAGACTAAAAACAAAACCAGGGTCCCCCTGCATCTTGAAACTTTCTAACTTGCCTTGAAATCCTTATTACCCACAGAGGCTTCTAACTGGGCCTGTGGCTTTTCCCTAACTGCTCCACGTCCATCGTCTCTGTTTTCAGTAACCACAGAGAGGAAGACAGTGATTCTAGCCATATAGCCTTCCTCACTATGTAGCCGTGGTGAAAGAGGTAGTGTGCTAAACTGCATGTGTTTTTCTAGAATTTATTACTGCTCTTCTATTTTGTTTTTCCCCTGCCTTGAGAAATGAAAAAAAAAAAATAAAAGCAAGTTTTTCCCTCAAATGGATGGTAAAATAGATAGTCTGATGTTTATTACTACTGCAGAAGAAAGACAATATTTAGAGAGTCTGGTGAAGCATTTGTCTCTTCTCAAGCTCTCCAGAAGGCAGAAATCTCCAGCATTGTTTCAAGTGCTAAGACAATAGTGAATAAAAAGAAAATTTCATGTTCCAGGCCTATTTTTACCAGAGTGGTGCAGTTCCTGTTCAGTAGACCTATGCCTCTTAATCTACATCACTGATGATATTGGAAGCTATTTTAGGCATTGCATAAAATGTTCATCCAGTCTTTGCTAAAAAAGAAGCAACCAACCCACAAGTCCTTTGTTAAACGCTGCTTGCAAGGCTTCAGCAGTGATTTGGGTAGAAAGAACTTAGGGTGAGGCTGTGGAAGTGTCTTGCTTTGTTTGGGAACAGAAGTTGTGTGACCTCGGGAAAGCCCAAACCGATGATTGTTCTTTCCTCCCCTCCACCCTCCTCATTATCCTGGAAATGAGGAGAACACTACCATTATCTCTTTAGGGTTTTGGCTCTTCTAAGTTATAATGGCAGCTGTCTTCTGTTTTGTCCAGCATCTTGCACAGAGGGACCCAGTATGCAGCTGGACAGTAATGAAATTGAGTTCATTATCTTGTGTGAATGTGTTAATGAAAAAAACCCCACCTGAACCAGCAAAATCTTTTAAGAGTTTAGATCAGGCCTCAGTCACAGTCTCACCACCTCCTTTACTGAGACTGTAAATGTCTTTACTCCTCTTTGAGAGTTACAGTGCTGAAAACGTAATTTAATTATTTCCAGGACTTTGACTGGTCAACTTCCTTACATTTGTATTTTCACTGTGTTGGGGTGCATTGATTTTATGTGAAGAGTTTCCTGCTTCTGTGACTAAGCCAGGTAAACATGAGGTTAAATCTCAGACAGGGCTGAGTGTTCTCTGATGTTCCAGCATCTATCTGGATTAGGCTCTTCATCCCTGTCTCCTCCTATGCCTTTTGTCTTGTCAGAAGTATTTTTATATGTATGGAAACATATATCGTGGGGCAGCCAGAACAAACTTGATGATGAAGATGATTTTTATTTGCAGTATCTTAAGATGAAACCATTTGCCATGGGCTGTTTCAGCAGATTGTGTCTCTGGAAACAGCTTGCATGGGCAGACTGAAGGTGATTTGGGTGGCTGGTTGAAGATTCATCCCTAGGCTCCACGGTGTAGGACACAGGCTGGCGATATGTATCTGTCCCTTGTGAGCCACATGAGTTCTGTTAGGAAACTCTGAAAGAAATTACAGGACAGTTTTCAGGACTTCTTATTCTTCTGCCATCCCAGCTCCATTATGTTGTTGCTGGGACCTCCCAGAGCTCTGGGTTGTTTTGGGGGAAGAGTGGCTGGTTAAGGGGAGCTGTAGAAGTGAGGGAGGGATCATAGCAATGCTGTGAAAAAGCACCAACTGGTAAATGGTGGAGCTGAGGAAGATGAGGGCAGGATTAGGGTTTCCTTGGTTTCTGCAGAGGATGATCTCCACAGTGGGAGGTTTGGCAGCAGCCGACACCCCTTCCCATGAGTCACAGGAGTCTTTTTCAGAGGAAAGGTCTAAGAACTGCACTAGTGCCGCTCTTGCTCGTTTTTTTCTGTTCCTTGCAAAAGGCCTTTTGCTGCCATGTGGTACCTGCTCCACTTTCATCCTTGTCCCATACAGCCTACCTTCCTCCATTTCCTCATCCTCCTCTCAATTGGTGGTTGAGAGAGTGGGAAAAAGCTGTCAGCTCAGGATAGATACTCTTAAGTTACTAAGATCTGTTTATAGCAGTGAGGGTGGAATTTCTGTTTGATGCAAAGGTTGATGGGTGTGTGAAGTCATCCTGTGGTTGTGGGGGAAGGCAGAAGGGAATTGATGCCCTTTTCAACCCTCTACCCCCAAAGTTTTGGGAGAGAACCCCTGGAAATGAATGGGTAATTTATTACTCCTTCCTGTAAGCCCCTTGGCCCACTCCAAGGTAAATGGGGTTTGTTGGACCTCTCCCAAACTTTGCGGTAGGGAGATGTTTCATTTCCTGTTGATAGCCTTCCCTGTCAAGTGCTCTGCTGTCACGGGGATCAAGAAACATCAGCTTACTGCTGGGAAGTGAACCTAGTTGACTTCTATGTCCTGAGTGCAGGGAAATTTAAGCTTGTCTTCAGTCCGTAAGAGTGTGCGGGGCTCATTGGTTACTCCTGTCTGCTCCTTTGCTGTCTATGCTGTTTCATTACAAACTTAAAATGCTTGAAAACAAACCAGTTCATCTTTTAATTTTTCTCATACTCTTTTTAAAAACTCATTTATGTTCCTCTACCCCTTTTTTGCTAGCCCTCCACAGCTGAGCTGTTGAGCTTCCCAGATCCTCACAGAACACTGGGTGATTTCCAAATTTACAGGTTCCTTTTCCTACTGAGATTAATATAGTCCTGAAGAAAGCCTTGGAATAGGGAGATGAGATCAAAGCAGACACAACAACGGAATAGTGACAGTAAAACTGAAGTCCTCACTTCACAAAGAACTTGGTTTTGAGCTGAACTGTGCAGTGAGCCCTATTATACTCTTGTATTAGTCCTGAAGAGTCCCCACTTGCCCCTACAGTCCTGTAGCCCTCCTGCATTTTCCCTGGTTTTATTCCCCCTTGGTGTGAATAAGCAAATGCAAGGCTCGAATAATAGCACAGGCAAGCTGGTTCCAACATGTGAACAGAAGCACTAGATAGAAAAATAAAAGGGGAGAGGAAATTGCCTTCTTGAACTGTAAAGCAGAAAATGCTAAATCCCTCCAGACCTCCTTTTTGCCGTGTACCGTCCATAAGCCCTGTTTGGCATCTGGATCAGCATCACGGCAGAACCCGAGTGCGCTGCTGCCGGTGCGGGCTTGTGTGTGTCTGGCAGCAGCACAAAAGAAGCCAGTTGATGATATTCATAGGATTAAAGGCCCAATTCCTGGGGACACACTTGGTTGAATGCAATTAAAATGCCTGTCAGGCATTTGATACCAGCAAGCCCTTGACAAACTGCTTCAGCAGCCGTGAGGTGCAGCATCCTATTGTAAGTGGATGATGGCGGAGCTGGCTGGCTTGTCATCGTTCTCGAAATTTCTGTGGCCGGTGAACTCCCTCTTTCTCTCCCACTCACCCTCTTTTCCTTTTCACCACTGCGGAGACTTTTTCTAATTTGCAGTTTTCCTTTTCCTGACGTACGCATGGTAGATACAAGCTGGTGGCTTGCAGACTGCGTCTGTCTGGAGATAGGCAGCGAGCCGATGGATAACAACACTCCGGGAGAATGATTATGCAGTAATTATTTAAGAATAGGCTTTTGTGGTATGGAAGCATAGGAGCTGGTAATGATTTTATTTAAAAACTGTCAGCTTTGTTTGCTTGTTGAGAATTTGAAAGAGTTATACCTTTATGCTGAAGCTTTTTGGATTTTGTCTGCTGTAGGTTAAAATCTGTAGCAGTGCACACTGGATGAATTCAAATGAATAGGTAATAAACGTCTGTGGATTTGTTTATAAATATATTGATGCATGCATAATGTGTGTTATATGCAGACACACCCTCATACACAGATGACTGTATGGATACGTTTATGCATTTTTGTCTTTGTATCATAAAAGAAAAACTTTTCTCATAGCTAGGAACTGCTTTTCAGCAAAAATTAGGTGTTTTCAGGGGGTTTTTTGCCCCTTCCTTTGTTTTGTATTAACAGATTCTTCAGTGTATAGTCTTGGACGCAGCGCGTTGATTGGAATCTTCTTGTTCAAAGATCGGAAAGGTAGGACACCTCTCTTTAAATGTGGGAATGAATGTGGCACTGGGTGGAGTTTGCTCTTTGCTACTTTTTTTTTTCTTTTTTGATTTAAACAATAGTTGGGTTTTTTTGGTTTTTGTCAGCTTTGCAGAGATTTTCAAATTGTTGTGCCAGGCACTCTAAAGTTATTTTTGATGTGTAAGCATATGCTCTGGGTAAATAATTAGTCCTTTCTGCTGCAGCTACCAAAGGGCAAAATACAAACCTGAGTGCTTGTCTATTGTCTTGTGTTCAAATAACAAGGGTGCAAGCTGCTTCCTGTCATACCACATTTGCGGTTGTAATACTGATTTTAGCATCAGCAAGGACAGGGTTAAGCTCGCAGGCTTGTTTGAGCAGGTACAATCT
>VYZQ01050452.1:31643-55719 GCA_013400655.1 Mystacornis crossleyi
GGAAAGCCCAGTGGTGGTTGTGTAGCTCTTGTCCTCTGACAATCCAGTAGGTAAGGCTGCTTTGTGCTGTTCCAAAGTCCAGACTAGATCCAGGTGGGAATGCTTGGCTCCTTCCCCCTGGGCGGAGCATCTCACAATGGGATGATGTAATTTTATCAGTCATGGATGAGACTAGATGGCCCATGAACAGAAGATATCCCCCTGGAGGGAGGATGAGTCATGGGGGAGATAAAGAACTCTGCCCTACCTGGTGTCAACAGCTGGCCTATTAACAGAAGATATCCCCATGAGTTTACCAGGGATAAGTCATGAAGGAGATGGGGGAACACTGTCCCGCCCGGTTTTAACAGCTTATGAACATGGTGATAGAATACATACTTTTGAGCACATTTTACATTATAACCTAGGACACCCCCCATCCCATAGTCCTGTGCATATACAGAAAAGGAATCTACATATCTTTCCAGAACCCACTAGGGTCCACAGAGGTTTGTGCTCTCAGCACCTGGTGCTGTGGGCTCACTGTGCTCAGAGCTGCTCTTGGTGTCCCCCTGAGCAGAAGCCTCGTTTCTCCTTGGGTGAATGTGCAGTGCCTAGGAGAATTGAGTCCTCTTCTTGGAAAGTTACCATGAAGTATGGGTGCAGTACAGCTAAGCATATTAACAATCATGAAAGTAAGAATTGGTGCCATTATTTGTAGTGGTGGTGTTACATGATGAGTAATAAGAACAGCAATACTTGTAAGGGCAGAATGAGGCACGGGCAGAACTCACTAACTGCGACAACCTTCCCTGCAACGTACGCAGAATGGCCTTGAGGGTCTAAATGAATGTGCTTACTCTTAGGTTCATGGTATTTAGTGTCCGTTTGTAAAAATGTCTCTCAGCAAACACTTGTGAAAGTGATTATGAAAACGTAAATTCAAGACAGATGTATAAAACTACTAAAAGTAGTTTTACAATTGTATACTAGCCAGTGTGTGTAAACACTTTAAATACCTATGTGTGCATTACAGGGGGGAAACTTGAGCACTTCAGTGATTAATTGTAGAACAAAAGAGATGGGAACCATGCTCCATGACACAAGTAATGCATCCATGCAGATTGTAGTTTGCAAACCATAAATAACTCCCTGAAAGAACTCACTAAAGAACAAAAATCCCCAAAGAGACCAAAATCCAAAGAAAACAAACAAACAAACAAAACCAAGGCAGAGTTCTCTGTGGTTGCCTGGCACTGTAATTCTGAACTGTTGCACATCTCTCGGTTCCCATTAATTCTGCTGTGTCCCCTTAGTGTTGTGTTTTGCAACTCTTGGAGTGGGTGGGTGGGTGTAAGAGCAGAGTAGTCAGAGATTTTGATCTTCATAAACCTGTTAGGTCAGTGTGGTGGGATGGCCCTTAGTACACTGAACTGGCTAGGTTGCATTCTTGGGGGAGTTTGAGTGGGCATATTGTTATTGTGGTGAAGTCCTGTTATTTTCAGTGTTGTTGTCCTGTAACTTTTACCTCAGAATAATATTTACAGATTCAGCAAAGCCTAGAGCCTACCTTTTTTTGTGTGCTGTCATTTCTCATTTTGTGTGTCTGTAGGAAATGCAACATGTTTAATCTTATTTTGCATATTGAATGGAGGGAACAAGAGCAGAAGGGTGTGTTGAATCTAACAGTTCTTGCTCCTGGGCATTTGTGCTTGGCAGCCCAGGTGCAGGTCAGGACCCTCCAGGCAGAGGGCTCTGCACAGCAATATTGCTGTGGTTTGCCTGCACAAGTTGGACATAGATGTCTTTGGGCAGGAGGGTCTGCACATGACCAAAGAAATGCCTTCTGATTCTGCTGTGTGTGTGCTGGTGATGTTCTTCACCACGTGTGAAGGTCACCGCACCTGCTGTCAGCTGTGTCATGCTGGCACTGGGACTCCAGCCCCGCTACACAAGCAGGAGGGATACATCTGTGCCTTTTGCTGAAGATCATGTTTATTTTTTCCTCTCCCAGTTGTAATGAGATCTGTGGAGGAAAAATACCTCTAACTTCTGCTGCTATGTTTGAAACAGGGCTCACGGAGGCTTAGGGCTATTGCAGCATCCTTTATGGGCAACTTGGTAGATGATTGTGGTTTCTGCTTCAGAGATGTCTCAAACACCAAAGCCACCTCAGTTACCTTTTGGATTGTGATTTGATGCGATTGCGACTGTGCAACAAAATACTTGGTTGTCTGTGCAACCCAAAACTTTTTTATTGTTACTGTTGTACATGTCTTAAAGGTTAATCTGAGGCCAGCAGACCAAGCATAAGTATTCAGCCATGGTGAATGGCTTTGAAAAATATTTGTGATTTTCCCCCTAAAATATCAACCTGTGATTAATAGTGGAGAAAAGCAGTGAGATGTACAAAAGGGGATACAGTCAAATCTGTGTCTACATGTTCACCTGAATTTTGTTAGTGTTTGTGTTTGCATTTTCTGGAGCTCTCTTTATTACAAGTAGCCCTTGTAATAACACTGTTGTGACCTATAGAATTCCTTTCTGCAGCATCCAAATGGGCATGAGAAATACCAAAACAAACTCTTCTATTTAATATCAGTGAAGGAATGCTGGAGTTAAAAATATTTTTATGAGATCTGTTGCAATAAAGTATTGTGGACAAACTAATTCCTGGAACAAATAAGCTTCTTCCTGTAACCAAATATGAATTTATCCTGTGTGTATATATGTGCATAATCAAATATAATACAGAAGTGTAAACGGTAAAACCATGGTGTTTGGAGGGGCAGAAAATAGAGTACCTTCTTTCACTCAGTTTATAAAACCCCAGTGTTTGGGATGTTTTAGGGTGGGCGGTTTTTTTAACTTTCTGCGTCTGTCAGAGGGGAGATGATTTTCTATTTTGTCAGGCAGAAAAGGTATTCAGGTCTTCTGAAATATTATAACTGAGCTAAAATTGATAAAATAATTTTAAAAATACTCTTACTAGGACTAGTGTAGCAACTATGGAATTGACTATTGACTTGAAAAACCTTAGAGAAGGCTTGTAGTGAAGGATGATCCCAGATGTGAGCATCTCCTTTCCACATGTATTTCTGTGTGAATAGTTTACTAAATGTAATGAAAGGCCCAAACTGTTCATGAGCATTCGGTCAAAAATATGTTACCACCTTTGAATTCATGTTATGGTGCTAATATGCTTTCTTGCAATTTTGCTCCTTTCTTCTTAAAACAAGAGAAAGAAATAGTTGTATAATAAACTGTGTCATGAAAAAGTCCTATCTTACGACAAAGCTTAAAAAGGCTTTTGAGGATTTAGAGCCATAAGTGTTTATGAGAACTGAAGTAATTTTCATTTCCCAGCAATCCTGTTTGCAGAGATCATCAGGAGTTGGTTATCTATAAAGATGAAGTAGTGCAAGATATCAGTGAGGTGGGAAGCAGGGACCCTCAGGAAGCTTGTAACTGCTGGCCATGCCTGAAGTGCTGACTGGTAGGGCTGCAGCAAATGGGCCACCTGGCAGCACGAAGACAGTGGCACTCTGTCTCTGCAGGTTTGCTGTAGGAAGGTTAAGCCTATGGATTGAAGTAATCCGCGCAGTATTAAAAGCCTCAGTCTTGCAGTGTCTGTAGGGGAAGGGCCTGTCAGACATCACAGAAACTTGCTGAGATGTCTCTGAGTGTCTCTCACCAGCCCCTCCAATGTGTTTGCTGCTGTTTTTTGGTTGTCTCTGGCTGTTGGTTTGTCAGGCTCATCATCAGCTTTTGCTTTTGGTTTAATGCTCCCCCATAGCAGAAATTGGCCTTGGATCTGAGCCCTTTGGCAGCTTAGTGGAATTAAGTCTTTCACTGATCCATGTCATTCAAAATTCACTGCAGCCCACTGGCTCTGGCTACCCCAGCTGACACTGGGTTTCTGGTCCTTTTGCCGTGTATCTGTCACTGATTCTGTCTGTGCAGAAAGTCTGTATCTCTGAAGTGAAATGGGCTTTTTATTTTTGGTCCTCTACTGTCCATGGCAGCTTGTCTCAGAACCCCAGTGAAATGCTGGGCTTGCCGGGCTGCCTGCCACATTTACAACACAAGGTGCCTCTGCCTTTCCCGGAGCTGTGCTGTTTTGTCCCTGGGTCTGAAGCATGTGTTTGCAAGGCACAGAGAGGTAGCTTATCACTGCGGGGCAGGAGCGTCTGTCCCAGGCTCTGCTTATGTTGTGCTTGATGGAGAGAATGGGTGAATTGCTAAATGAAAGCACAGAAGGACACCACATGACCTCTGCACCTGTTTCAGGTTAGAGGGCTCCATGGGACAAGAGCCAGCCTTTGAATCAGCACGTCGAGAGCTGGGCTGGGCATAGGAAAACTACTTATCTGTTTAAATAGACTTGATGGTTATTGTGTGGCAGCCATCTGTCCTATTTCACACACGGTAACTTTGTTTTTATCATCTTTAACCATATCTTACTAGGTCTCTAAACTGCTGGTCAGTCTGCATTCATTGTTGAATAAAGAGGCGGCCACTTTTCTTAAAATAATCTTACTATAGTAGTGGTAAATGAGCCTTTCCCCTCTGTTTTGGCGTAAGTGCCTTTCTGCACAAGAAATGTGATTGATAGCAGGGGCCTCACTGCAGCAATTATCATCCTGATTAATCACAGCACTTTAATAAGGTACTTTGCCTTAAACAGAAGACAGTAGTCATCTAA
Organism: Mystacornis crossleyi; assembly: GCA_013400655.1. NCBI lineage: Eukaryota > Metazoa > Chordata > Aves > Passeriformes > Timaliidae > Mystacornis > Mystacornis crossleyi. The sequence goes on from VYZQ01050452.1 coordinate 36,328, forward strand.
ACTATCGCTGAAGCATTAAGCATCGAAAGCCAAAATACATGTTATGATTTTTTTATATTAGGAGGGAAAAAAAGGAGGGTTTCAAGGAGAACAAGTGTTGGATATGGAGGATGCTTCAGGGAACTCTGTAAAAAATTTGTTAACAAGAGTTAAGAGGTTTGAAGGAGTTTTCAAGTGGGGTAAGAATAATAAAAATGTAATGGCAAATGTGTAATGCACTGTAGACATTTTTTGTGCCAGTTCATATCCCAGTCAGTCTGCTTACCTGCTGTCAGGAAGTGCTAGTGATTCATATGCTGGTGGTTGGTTCCACTGTCTGCATAGCAGTATGGAGCAGACTGAAGGTCTTGGTATCCTCAAACCAGCTCTGAACCCAGTTATGTGCAGTAGCTGCAAGAGACCTGCAGCATTGCATGTGAGCGGGAATAGGAGTCACTCTGCAGTTCATGTTTTAATGACCTGTTCTTTCCAAGTGTTCTCAATGTCAGCAGTGAAGACTTTTTAAAATGTTGTAAGCATCTAAGTGCCCAAGTGACATTCTTCCCTTTGACAACCTCTCATGAGAGTTTTAGTACTTGCAAGAAAGCAGGAATTTTCTGGAAGATTTCTGAAGGTGTTTGTTGTCCTCAGGCAGAGGTTAAGCCTAGGCAAGTTCAGGGTTCTCCTGTTGCTGTTGGAGGTGTCCTCTTACTGTTGTGTTCCTGAGGGCTGCAGGTAGCCCTGTGGTTGTGCAGAGACAATTAAGTTGTCCTTGGGTGCTTAACACTATCCCTTGCCAGTGCACATCTGTGAAGTAAAAATTGCATGGAGTCTTAGCTCTTTCTGTACCAAAATCGTACACAGGTTTCTGTGCTGACAGGGTGAGAGGCAGGGTTGAGTCCTCCAGGATATGAAATACAACTACCCTCTCAGGACCTTGCTTCTTTCACCAGAGGTGAAAGTCGGGAGGTGTTTGGTACATCAGTGAGGTAATAGACGAATGTCAAGGTCTTTGCAGAAATGTACTGGTCTCTTTTTGCCTGTTTCTAGTCTTTGTCCCTTTGACCTCTGTTGAGCTTCCATGGAAGGTTTGAAGTGCCCCAGTAAGCACTGCATAAATCCATTCTTAACATATCCTAAAGGGGTTTTTGTTATGGAGCGCTGTGCCTGGGCTGTTGAGTCAGTGGTGGTGGTAATTGGCAATATCAGCAAGGGAATGACCAAGAGAATATTTTCTTTTGGATCCTTGTAGTCACAGCTACGCTGTGTCGGGGTCCCTTGCTGCTTGGAGGGGAAGCATCTATCTGCAAAACTTAAGCCAAAACTTGATAAAAGACTCCTAATCAACCAAAAAGAAAAGTGACAGAGGAGGAAGGGGAAGAGAAAGATCCTATTCTGTTTTGAATTCCTGCTGAGACTGGCCACCTGTGTGGCTTTGGTATTGTTCTGTTGCAGTGAGTAACAATTTGTAGAAAATGAACCTTCATTCCTCCTTCCCTAATCACCCTGAGCACTGTTTGCATTTAGGGTGGGAGGGGAAGGACTGGGGAGTTGCTGCATTGTCACTTAAGCAAAACTAAGGAGCAACTACAAGGTGTTTGGGCCATTGAAAAAGAAAACATGAGTAACTGTAGATGGTTAGGCACACCGAATAAAGCAATTTGAAAGCTGGGAAACTGGTGTGGGGACAATGAGACGCAACACAATTGCACTTAAAAAAATATATCACTTCACTGGCTGTGATTTTTAAGTTCAAAGCAATGGAGTAATTGCTACCCTAAAAGGGTAAAAAATAGATTGGCGCAGATAAACACCGCCAGATTAAAGCCTTGACTTATTTTTCACCCTCCAGCACATTGTACTGTGTATGTAAAATGTTCAGGTTGAGAAGACAGCTGTTCCCAGAGTTCGCAGCGTGTTTGTGTCAGTACTGCTATGGGAGCCTGCTGCCATATCTTCTTGGTGACTGCAGAAATTGGTGCAATTGCATGTTTGCTGGCTACTGCTTGAGTTGTCTTGCCTTTAGGATTTTCCCCACTTTAGTGTTTCAGGTTTGGTTTTTGTCTTTTTAGGCTCCAGTCGTAACACAACAGTTACACCAGTCGTTTAACTTGTGATCCTCATTTACCTGGTATCAGTTGCAGGTTCTGGCAAGCGGGAGAGAAGAAGGTTGGAGATGAAGAAGCAATCCATAAACTTTAAGTAGCTTATGTGATGGGACAGCTCTGCAATGCTTGAGTTCTCTAGATACTGGTAGACAAAATTGCTTGCATGAAGGCAGTTTTCTCCTAGATCTTCCACGGATTGCTCTGTAATTTGGGATGAGTAATTTAATTCCTGCTCTCACACCTGAGAACAGTACCTTTTCTTACCTAGAAAACATGGAAAACGTGTATCTGGAGGCTATGAGGTAGATACCCAAACCATAAAAATTGGTATAGTTGTCTAAAGCCTGTACATATCTTATATTCACTTGAAACCGGGGTGACTAGGTCAGTCACTTGTCAGGAGTGGACCTAGATCATGCAAAAGGATTCACAAGTTGAAGGCATTGCTGTTAAAATGTGCTGTGGATGTGGTAAGTGCAAAGAGCTAAATGACAGTGCTTTGGTTTTTGCAGCAAACAAAATGCTGTGGTCTGTAGCATGGCAGGGTGCTAGCCTAGCATTTGCTTGTATAAGCAGAAATGACAAATGCTTTTATTGTGGTATTTAAAACACCAGAAACGAACATTTTAACTGCTTAAAAGTCATCATATGCAAAACTTGCTGTTACGGCCAAAGGTTCACTTTTCAGCATATGTATATGAAACTCCTGTAGGTACTTGAATCCTGTTTGATTATGCCAAGACAGAGCTATCAGAAGACCTGAGTTTAGTTGTTTCCTGGCCTAATAAAAACCCAGTTGTTGATACTGAAGGCCCCAAAAAGAGAGGTGCTCCTGGACTCAGGGCAATGAACTTCCTATTACTCTTCTCTACACTCCATCAGAAAGCTGAGATCTAACAACTGATCTTAGCACTTTGATACATAAGTTCACCTTACCCTTTCTTGAATCACCTAATCTTGCCATAAACTTGTGTGTGTTAGTGTGCAGTCACCTCTTAAAAGGCTTGTCTGCATGCAAAACCTGTACCGTTTGACCCATAGGTCTATCAAGGGGCTATGGATAATTAAACACTTTCTTTGTTATATGCCCAAGAAAGACTGATGTTTTCTTCACTCTGGGATCACATCCTTTCTCAGTCAATCTGGCTCTTAGGTCTGTAGAGGTTTTGGTGTTATGTGACGCCTATGTGGTATCATATCACTTGGATGCAATGGTTTATGTGGTTTCAGGTTTGACATATGAGTTCCCTTTTAGGAGAGAACTTACTCCCTGGAAAAGGGGTAGGGACTGGAGGTGATGTTCACAGTTGCAAATACTCGTCTACAACTGCCTCTGCATGACAGTATCCAGAATGGAAGCAGATGCTTTCTGTGAGGACCTATACCATGTTGCCAGTGTCTCTTCAGCTGGTAGCTGCCATTGCACTGTGCACCACAGCTGTAAACCAGCTTGGGATGGACTCCTGAAACCACTTCTTGGTCCTAAGCTCTCCTGATGTAACAGAATGATCCTTCTGACTACCCTTTTCTTAAGGGCAGGGGAACACAGGATTGCATAAAACAGATTCTCCCCCTCTTCTCTGTGTAGCTTGTGAGAAATGTGTGATATTGTCAAGAGAACATGGTTCAAAGCCTGCTGAAACTCAGGTGAGAACTTACGTCAGTTTTGGTGGGTTTTGGATTAGTCCCCTAAGGACCTGCTTTGATCAGTAAAGAGAGTGCACTGGGCAAATTCAGGTACTGACCTGAGAATGGCTGCTCTTGTTAGGGGATTGCTTTTCTGCTGAGATTTGCAGGTGAAGACCATGGCTCTTAGTGTTCCCTCCCACTGCTAAGGGAAGGAGAGGCAGGCTGTCTGCAGGGCACAAGGCAGCTTGACCTGGCAGCTGGGGAGGAAGGCATGTCAGATGCCAGCTCAAACAACATGCAGAGTGACTTACACAAAGTGGAGCTTAGATGGCACGACCTACTTGACTTAGAACACCACTTCACCTCAATTGCAGTCAGTCTTGTTCAGGGAGAAGATGGAGTAAACATACATTTTTTAACAGGTGACAGGTGAGATAAAGATGAGGAAAGTTAATTGGAACTGTCACCACAGAGTCTTTTGCCAGAGGCTGGCATTATGCTGAGAAGTGACATTAATAATGTTGGCAGGATGGGACAATCTATTGTTTAATATTAATGACTAAAATTCACCTTCTAATTATTCACTTAAATTGAGGTGGGAGAGCTTTGGCTTGCTTTAGTTTCCAAACTGCCATTTCCTCTAAAGTGCTCATGACTGCCACAGATAGTACTGTAATACAACCCTTAAATCTGAAGAGCTCTCAACATTTTGCTGGGGATGTCTGTTCCTTGGTTGATCATCTTCAGTGGAGTAAATTAGTATAATGATCTATACATTATTAACCAGCTAAGGTTAAGGTGTAGTTGGGTGTGAATGTAGAGGTGTTTGAGTGTGTGTTCTATGTACACAAATTAGGGTGCTTTAATTCACATATTTACATTATTATAATGAATACTTAGACAGTAATTGTGATGGACCTAGCTGAATGTTAAAGATAAGAAAGGTGGGGGAAAATACCAAAAAGGCCCTTTAAAATAAATTATTTACAAGTGGTTTAATAGCAACACATGGCTGTGTAGGCTCAACCTTAAAAATTAAATGTACACTGACATGCTTTCATNGAGTAAATTAGTATAATGATCTATACATTATTAACCAGCTAAGGTTAAGGTGTAGTTGGGTGTGAATGTAGAGGTGTTTGAGTGTGTGTTCTATGTACACAAATTAGGGTGCTTTAATTCACATATTTACATTATTATAATGAATACTTAGACAGTAATTGTGATGGACCTAGCTGAATGTTAAAGATAAGAAAGGTGGGGGAAAATACCAAAAAGGCCCTTTAAAATAAATTATTTACAAGTGGTTTAATAGCAACACATGGCTGTGTAGGCTCAACCTTAAAAATTAAATGTACACTGAAATGCTTTCATTTCTCTGTTCAAACAAATTTTTATGGTTTTATTGACTGTTTGCAAATACTGCATTAAAGCATATGCAGAAAAAATGGTGTAGACTTTGGGGATGGCTTTTCGCTTCCTTGTGTCTGTTTCAGTATTTCAGAACATGTTAGAAATTATTATTTGCCATTTGGGCACCTTTTCAGTTATTGGGGGAAGGCTGAAAATTGGGCGCAAGTTTTTAGCTCACAGCATTTATAGGGCAGGCCACAGTGAATATCTCCTCTCTCACTCCCTTATGACCTTCTTTAGCTGTTGCTGGTTGAGGATGGTTTCCTGTTAAATTGCCTGTGTCACTTTGGAGATGATTTTCTGTGAGTTGGTACTTTTAATGATCTATAGGAAAGAGTAATGTTATGGAAGCAACTTCTAGTAGGGATGCATGTCTCATTCTCAAAGGTGAGACCATAGTTGCCCTTTAAAGGCAGTTACTGTTTGTGTGCACATGTGCTCCAGTAGAAAATACGCCTTTTGTGCCCTGGTGGCTCTTAGTTTATCACTTCTGGAGGCCAAAATACATGCAAGATTTTGCATCATGCAAGATGCAAGATTTTGCCTCTTGTGTAGTGTAGTTCAGTTTTTAGTTCCAGTAATAAAGTATCTTTTGCAAGTATTTTTTTTTCTGTAACCGGCAAGGTTAGGGTGGATTGTTTGTTTATTTCAACCAGTTACCTTATTTTTCGTAGGAATAACAAGATTGGAACAAGTAACTCACAATATGCAGTTTACCCAAAAGAATATGTTCCCTCTTCCAACCCTTCAAGGCATCTAAGCACCCATTAGTCTCTTAGCATTAGAACGGCCTTGTGGAGTAGCGTTAGTGAGACTGCTTCTTTGTAGGCTGTTAACAACTGAAAAGAGCTGAAGCAAATTTATTACAAGTGCACATATAAATACAGTAAATTGTGTTGTAAATTGTATTGTAAATTGTATTCTTTTCTTGCTTTAAACAGTTACTTTCATACTAAGAATGTGCTCGGTCTTTATTATGGCATTTCTTTGTTTCACTTTTTTGAGGTTTGGGCTAATAGGTTAATCCTCTTGATCTTTTCAAGCTGTTACTGGTGAAGCAATGAGTAAAGTATACCATCTCGTATATCCATCTGAATTGAAAATACCCTGGCTAACTTTACAGAGTGAGCCATTGAAAAACTAGAATATGGCAAAATTTTATCCACTAATTACTGACATGTAAGGGATTGTTTTCACCCAGCTGTGCGGTTGTCAAGTAGAGGTTGCATGATGATAGGAAGATATAGCCTAAGTGAGGCAAATCGATTATTTTGTGACACTGAGCACATATACTGGGTTACAGGGGATTAATTCTGTCTTCGGTTTCCCAGAGTTTACTGCCCCACTGTCACACATGCTCAGGATGAGTTGTGTCCGTATTTACTTCTGGTGGAGCCTGTTGCTGGGACACCATATGTCTCTACAGAATTCAGATGCACATTTTAGGTAATGTTATATTGGTGGCAGCTTCTCCTATCAAATGCCTTTTTTTCCCCCCTGAGTGAAGAGCACCATGTTGTAGTTCTGCCTTTGTTAGTCAGACTACACTTAATCGTCAGTAGAAGACCTTTGAACTTCTCTGTCGCAGCTTTGATTCTTGTCTCCCAATATCCCCATCATTAAATTGGGATGTGGCACAGCTTGGAGCACATGCCTGTAGTCTCTTTGGCCAAAAGAGGGAAGACTGTAGGTTCTCTCAAGCAATTTTGGGTTAATGCCGCCGTGACTGGGGTCTTGCAAGGGCATAAAAGACCATGACAATCAATAAGGAGAGCGAAATACAGCTTTTAAAAATATGCTCAGCCAAGAAACAATTAATTTCAAAAACTGTTTTAATTGGTTTGTAGGGGTGAGCTACTTCACATGGCATATGTATTCTGGGAAATGCTCCAGCTCAGTATTAAGAGGCTACAAGAAAATTGCCACTAAACATGTGGATGCAAGGGGCTTTAAGGAATGAAACCTTAAAAAGGGCCGATACTGTCTGATTTACCTCATGAAGGCTCAGTTCAGGTGTCTTTTAGCTTCCAGAAGTACTGACGGTTCTGTTGCCATAAACAGGTATTGTACTGGTGATCAAATTTTGAGTTCTACCTAAACAAGTTTATATTTTAAGGCCACACTCTTCTGATAAAGTCTAGAGTTGTGCTGTTTAGGTCACTGTGGTTGTTTTGAGCTGACCAGGTCTGGTAACAATATATCTCTTTAGGAAGAGATAGAGCACTGGCCAGGCGAGTATAGAGAAGTGCAACTGATAGGTGTAGTTGTATTAATGGGGTATAGTTGTATTCTTCTGATATCCAGTGATGTCATCACTGAATAGGGGATCACCCTTTCTTTGGAAGATAAAACCCAGTCCTGTTCCCACAGTCTTAGAACATCTTCCCCAAAACACACTTAGAACTGAGGAGACCATCTCCCAAAGGAGGGATTATGTGTACAGGGTGTATGTCACCTGACATTCTCGTTCCTTACCCACTTGGGTCCTCATCCAGCAGGAAAGAGAAAACATACCATGCCATGGCCAGTCTGATGAGGCAGTAGGTGTGCTTTCTTTTTGGTAGACAAGGTGCTGTTCAGTGAAATGCCCTAGTGTGTGCCCAGAAAGAAAGGCAGAATAAGGAGTGGCTGTTCATTTGCAATAGGTAACTGAGCAAGGTTTTCATTCCTTCCACACCTTTAGTTTGGCTGTTACCTCCTTTAATCTCCAGTCAATGTTTTCTAATCAGTATGGAGCTGAAGAGTGTCCTTCAGCATCTGAAAAGAGAAGTGGAAGGAGGGGCCAGACAAAGCTCCCTGCAACTCCATTGCTTATTGCTCGTTTCCTGTTTTCATGTATTTTCTGAATTCTTACAAAACCCAGAGAAATCCATTTCTTAATGCCTTAGAATAAGAAGCAGCAAAGCACTGGAATTTCTTAGTTTGCATCCAAAATACCAGATCTTCTAATCATCTCAGAGCAGCAGACATGAAAGCTCCTTCCAGAGAGATATCACAAAGGTCACACATTTTCCTTTGAATAATGAGCAGTGCTTTTAAAGGAGCTTAAGATAAACTGCAGGCCTATGGCCCATATGATCTGTTTACTGCATATAAAGACTGCAGCCCTTAGCTAAGCAGGAGCAATGATTCTGTCACTGGAGCTCAGACTGAAACTCCAAAAATCTTTCATGTACTTTCCTGATGTACCATAGAGCCTGTGCATGTTTTCAGGCAAGGCATTTTATCTTACTTAGCCTCAATTCATAATCTTAAAAAAAAAAAGTGGGCACAATAGCTCAGTACAACACAGTTCTTAAGTATTTTTGAAAATAATTCCACATAAAATCCTCAAAAATCAGAGGCGGAGAGCAGGCAATAGCAGAACAACTGGGAAATGGGAATCAGGTTATGGAAGAACAAACATAGGTAACTTTCCTGTTGTATAACTTACATCTAAACATATTCTGCACTGATGCTGAAAGACAAGTTGTTTGTTTACTACAGAAAGACTCTGCATCATAAGTGTAGGTACATAGGAACAACTGGGGTTTCCTTTTCTCTCTTCTGTTTGTCTATATTGGGATATAAACTGTTCAAAGATCAATGCCTTTTCTCAGTATGGGCACTGCCCACTTTTAAGAGGTCCCACTGTCAGCCACAGCCTGCATAGGTTAAGGATGTACTTGGCATTTGGGTATAAACTAGAAATAAGTAGAATTGGATCCTACAAGGTTGTTGATCCTTGCTCTGCTGATCTCCTAGAACCACAGAATCACAGAACTATTTGGGTTGGAAGGTGTGGAGGAGGATGGGCCTGCCAGGTTTCTCCCTTGAAGAGAGGTTGCTTGAATGGGCGGTGACAGGCTTGTCTCAGCTGTCTCCTGGAGAGATGGCACCTGGAAGAAGAAGTTCACTGTTAGAATGAGACCCTGTGGAAAGGAACGGGCTTGCCAGGTCTCTCCCTTGAGGAATTGTCCCTAAAGTAAGCTGTGACAAATTTACTTCAATTGTCCCTGGAAAAGAAAATACAGTTCTTTTAGTTATAGGATGACCCCATCATACTTTGGTGCCCATGCAAACCCCTTGTAACCCATTGGTTCCCCCCCTGGGTACCACCCCTGCTCTTCCCCATAAAAGAGGGGCTCCTGGATGGCTAGAGAGGGAGCAGCTGTCCCTGGACCCCTTTGCAGAGTGCCTGACAATAAAACTGTCTCTGTGGAATCGCTACATGGTGCTCCTGTCTCTCTTCCCTTCATTGGCCTGGGGTTACCTCGCAAGGCAGAGCTGAAATCACTGCCAAGAGCTGATCACTTGCAGCCACAGGCTGTCCCCTTGCAGAGGTACTCCGGAGGCCAGAGGGCTGCCTGAGACCCCTAGGAAGCTGTGCCTTGTGGGACCTCTCTAGGAAGACCGAGGAGCCTGGGTCTGAGCTCCAGACCCCAATGGCCACCATCAGGAAGGGACCTTAAAGACGTACAGTTCTAACCCCCTCTACCATGGGCAGGGACACCTTCTGCTAGACCAGGCTGCTCCAAGTCCTGTCCAACCTGGCCTTGAACTCTTCCAGGGATGGGGCATCAATTTCTCTGAACAACTTGTTCCAGTGCCTCACCACCCTCCCAGTACAGAATTTTTTCCTAGTATTCAATCTAAACCTTCTCTCTGTCAGTGTGAAGCAATTCCCCCTTTTCTGTCACTGCATGCTCTTATAAATAGTCTCTCTTGTCGGCTCCCTTCAGGTACTGGAAGGCTGCACTTAGGTCATCCCAAAGCCTTCTCTTTTTGAGGCTGAACAATCCCAGTTCTTTCAGCCTTTCCTCACAGGAGTGGTGCTCCAGCCCTCTAATCAACTTGGTGTCCCTCCTCTGGACTTGCTCCAGTATTTTAGAGCTGATAGAGCTGTGGGCTACAGAACTAAAAGGCAATCTGATGAAAAAATGAAGTCTTTCAGGCCCTGTGGTTGAAAGGAAGACCTTTTTCTCAGACTTCAGGCCCCTTAGTCCCTGGTTCTGAGGTACAAAAAGCCATCTAGAAACATGTGAACTGGTTTGGCTCCATAAGGTGCACCACAAGGCTGACGTCATAAGTGAAATGGGGCTCAGCCTGAGCTCAGTCTGCACAGGGCTGTACGAACTGACTCCAGCAGTGATTCTCCAACACTGTATGTCTCTGTGCTCTCAAGAAAGGGAATCCATGGCTGTAGTATCTGGCAGCCACTGTCTGGCTAATTTGTTGCTGGAGTCTGGTAGTACCTTTCATGTGTACAGGAAAAGCTGCCTCATTCAGGTCTGGGAGTGTATGGAGCTTTCTGCCTTCACACAACAGCCGTGGAAGTTTGTTGTTCCTCTTGGCTGAGGAGATTTTGGTGCATCACGCACCTTGCTTATGTTTCTCTAGCACAGAAGTTTGCTCTCAGCAGAGTTCATTGCCTGACAGGTGCTCACCCAGGATCAGTCCCTGAACTTTGGACTGACAACTGCAAGTGCTGTCCCATCCTCCTGCATGTGATGTGAAGGGCACAACAATTCTGGAGTTGAAAGTAAAATCTTTACTTCTGGCATCATGTCAAGCAATGTGATCATCCTCTTCTTTTAAGGAGATCTATTATGTTTCTACACTTATGGAAATAATTTTTGAGCTATAGAATGGGGTTATATATTGTCATAGCCTCAAAATAGAACGCATAAATTTTGTTAGCAAATGCATTAGTGCAGAAATTGAGATTCTCCTTACTGTGTTTTTCGTTGCTGTCCACAAGTGTTTTTAAACAGTTTTTTTATTTTAAACATCTCTGTAATGTTGTCTCCAGATCTTGGAAACCATTTTCAAATGTGTGAATTGAAAGTAGATTTGGAATGTAAAAAAAAGTATCTTCCAGGTGGGCAGAAGTGCTGGTCTCTATATAATTGATTTTTTTAAAAGTTTTTCCACTCTGTGTGACTCATTATTGTGCTAAAGTATCCCAAATCCTTTGTTACAGAAGTCTGTAGTTCTTGTGCTCAAATGGGTCAGTAATCTTTGGTTTTCAGGCACTTTCTCTTATCTTTATTAAGGTATTTCTGTAACAGAGCAGAGTGTTTTAAGGAAGCTCTTATGTGCTTCTGAGTAATGAACTCCTGCTTTGAAAGATCCACAAGTTATATATGCTAGCTCCAAAAAAGAGGCAAGTTTGCTACGTGAATTAGGGAATAGAATACTTATTTTAAAAGTTGTTCCAACAGGCGTTAGGTGTTAATGGCTTTGCTGTGATGCATAAAGTCCATAATCTTAAGGTCAAAACACTATTTTTGACTCGTTCCGTCTTCTTAAAAGTGTTGCAGTTGATGTTGGCTTTTGTTGGAGAAAGCATAGCACTGTGAGTAACTGATGCAGCCTGGTACTTACTAGTCTCCAGGAAGTGAAGTACAGCTTTCAACCTGCAAATCACTTCCCAAGATTGGTCAGCTTAGGGTAAAACATTGTTATTTTAATGCATTTTGATACAATCAGAAGCATGTGGTGCTGAGAGAGAATAGTAATTTTCATAACAGGGATTTAGTTTCAAGAAGTTAGGAATCTGTATTTGCCCAGCTTTTCTTGTTGGCTTCCACTTGCTAAGTGTTTTCAGTTGCACCATACAGTTCTCTTGGGGGAGCAAATAAGGCATCTTAATGCTTTCTGTTGTGTCACCCCATGTTTTCTCATCTCCTTAGCATTGCCTGCTTGCTTGATCAAAAAGAAATTAAAGTGTAGTAGTGGAACCCACTTTTGAACTGCTAATGAATGAAGGGAATTATCAGAGAACGGGTGATAGAAAATGAGGAGGTAGAACTGTGCGCATTTTGGCAGGCAATACAATCTGTGCCTCCTGCAGTGCTGGCTGTTAGTGTTCCTGGTGAGTTTGTCTGATTTTGTCCAGTCATTGACACCAGGATTTTCATAGGGAAGGGGATATTACAGTGGGGGTTTAAGAGTGCACCAGGGCTCTTTCCACTTCCTCCGGTTTTTATTTCACTGCTCCATCTTGCCCTAGTCTTATGTCACAATGTTATCAGCTGTTTATTAGTCCTGTGTTGGGAATTGTCAGTATCAAACAGGATCTGAGGCAGACTTTGCTGAATCCCCATGGCACAGATACCCACCTGCCCTGGGATGTCTGCGGGCAAAGCCCATGGGGAGGTGCAGAGCCTCACCCTGGAAATGGTGAAACCTCAACAGATCAGTGCTCACTGGCCCATCTCAAACTTTCTGCTGGAACCAACGTCTTTCACGTTAATGGGATGTTACCTGATGCTCAAAGCCTGTGTAATTTGCAAAAAGTTGCCTTTAGATCTGCAGATCTAAAAGCTGAGTGCCCTGTGAGGTTACTGGTGAGATGGTGGGCAGTAACAGGTGGTGGTGATTCCTGCTTTGTCTGATATATGTTACCCGCAGTGGTCGGGAAGCTTAGACTTCACCCAGAATTGCCCGCTGGAGTCTGGTGAAGCAGTGAAGGGTGACACTTCCTCTGCAGCTCCAGGCTCAGCTGTCACAGGCTCAGCTGAACTGAGTACTTGGCTGTAAAAGAGGAGGTGGGACTGAATCATATAGGATGTTTAGGCCCTCGAGCTGCTGCAGGAACCTCCACACAGCATCTGGCTTATAACAAAAGTAGTTACGAGTTTGCGTTATTTTTTAAGTGTGTGGGGAAAAAAAGCACAGAAGTTCCTCTTGAACCCACAATATAGTGGTATTCCACTTCTGGCAGCTTCTAGTTATTTTAAACTTTGCAAAAGATATGGGGTATTTTATTAAAGTAAACAAAGCTATATGAAATGAGTGCTCTAAAAGGAAAATACTCATATTTTTACTAAAACCCTAAACTTCAATAAGAACACAGAAGTGTGTATTCTTTATGGGCACTCTGGCCTCAGCTTGACCTCAGCTAGCCCTATTTCTTAATAACATACATTCTGCTGAATTGGGCTTTTATGAGTTACAGGTTAATCTGTTAAATATAGAACATTTGGTTTCCCAGGAACTACATAATCTTCAAATAAACAAGTACTGGGGAGAGTCTTCACAGCAAACTCTTCTCCCAGATGAAAGAGAGTCAATTTAGTCTGTCTTGTCTCTGGAGAAAATAACAAAGGTCTTGTTTCCCAGAATTACGTTTGGAGTTGATACTGAAGTAGGAAGTTGAGCTTAATGGAGTCTATCTACTCAAACACTTTTTTTAAAACAAAAAAAAAGTCTATTTGTAAAATGATAGCTGTTTTTTTGGGAAAGAATTCGTTTCAAAAACTTTTTATTCCTGAAAATTCCTTCCCCTTTTTCTGATTTTGAAATGCATTTTTTAGACATTCTGAAAATGGAAGGAAAGATTTGTTCAGTTTGGAATGGCTCAAATTTCTGAAGGAAAACTCGAAGAAAAAAGCAAGTAAAACATAACTGAAACATTTCATTTGACCTAGTCTGAAATACTCAAGGTTTTTTGGTATCTTGAGCTTGGATTGAGAAAACATTTCAGAAAATATGTAAGAAGTGAGGAGACCACTCCAATAGCCACCCATGTACCCAGCATGTGGACAAGGCCAGTCCATGTTTTTTTTATAAGCAAAAGAATAATGTAATTAATAAAAAAATGTGATAGGAGAAAAAATGTTAATAGCCAAGTGGTTAGAGGAAGACTTGTGTCTTTAGCTGTATTTATGGGTACATTGTTTTGTACCCATAAATTAGGTAAAAGCCATTAGCAGGCTGTTTTGTTCCAGCCCTGCTGCCTGCATCCTATGTGGAAAGAGCCCTGAAAATAAAGTAGGATTTCTTGTAAGAGCAGCCAGGCAGAATGGATTAATGACAGGATGCACTTGCAGCTGCCCACAAACCCCAAAGCCAGCTGAGAAGTGTGGTGGCTGCTCCAAGCCATGAGGCTGGCCGTATATGCCCATGTGTTCTAGACATTGAATGTTGGTGTTGGTGAGCACTGAGCCTGGCTGAGGGTGTGGGTCATTGGCAGGAGGTTGTGTGGGAATGCATCCTGCAGAGCCTGTGCAGGATGAGCTGGGCAATGCATGTTCATGGGACCCCAGGAGAATGGAGGTTGAAGGTTTCTGCTGTGAACTTGGCTCCAGACTCTTTATGAATTGCATAAATGAAGGGTGACATACTTGCTGAGTATAATGGTGTAAACTTTGTGACTAGAAATGTTTACTCATTGTTTTGGAGAGAAGATTTGAGTCTGGCCTTTACAGCCTCTCAGGGAGCACCCACAGTATGTTTTGGACGCCCTACCCCAGCTTGAAACTCTCTTTAGTGGCATCCCTCTGCCCAATCCAAACATTCTGTTTAAAAATTTGTTACCTGGATATAGTAAGATACCTGTGCCTGAATACTTATGAGCAGAACCCACCTGTACACTACTGCAAGTAGACAAGGGCTTTCACTTGTAACTGGGATGGCAGGAGAAGAGGCTTTGCCAGTATTTTCCTCATTTCTTTATGTCCTGGTTTGGACAGGTGTCTATTAAGGAAGGCAGGAGTCCCTCTCCCACTCCAGAATGGAAAAAATGTAACCCCCTTCCTCCCGAACTATTATAATTTTGAAAATGAGGGGCTTTCAGGCAAATATATCAGAAATAGGAATAACAGGTCTTTACTTATATATATATATATGTACAACAAGGCAAAGCAAAAAAAAANCCTGAGAAGACGCCACCAAGACCAAAAAAAGGACAATTGGGCCCCTCCCTTGTGGCTGGCTAGGTCCTTTGTTTTTTCTTAAGTACCCAGCAATCGTTCCTTAACATGGGGAAAAATTCCTTTGAGAGGAGAAGAAAAGAACACATACACACACAAAAAGAAAACCTCCTCAACCCCCAACATTATCCACCCCGAATTTTTTTCCATACTAACATGTTACATCAAACTTAAACCTTTAACCATATACATACATGCATTACCCTAAATATATATATATATACACATGCAAATACAGATATGAGTACAGCACCATGGGTAGTTCATCCTAAGACAAGGTCCCCTTGAGGTATGCATCGGGTCTCTCCCTCCTTTTGCATCACCCACCAGGTGCAACCTGGTCCCTGTGCAAAGACTACCAATGTCTTTCAATGTCTTGGCTCTGAGAGTTAAGGGGAATGTAAAGTAATGTAAAGTAACTTTTCCAAATGGAAAAATCTCCAGTTTCCAGTGGGAGCTGGTGGTGCTGGGCCAAAGTATGGAAACATATCAAATATATCTTATATATATATGATATTGAGGTGAGGATGGCGTGTCCCTAATAGGAGAAAGATTTTTAAGTCCCAGATCTTAAATAAATATTTTCTCTTGGATACCAACTTGTAGGGTTGATTTCAGTTTCACTAAAATTACTATTAGACAGTGTCTGTCCAGAATCTTTAGTGAGCTTTTCCTCTCCAGCATGTGAAGATACAGCTTGTGCCCATACAACTACTTCATGGGTGTCTGAAATAGCAAATGCAAAGACTGTAGTACACTGCTATGCCAGCATCTTCATTAGCAGTGAGTCTTATGACAGCCTTTCTTCCGGAGGTCAGATCCTTCAGTGGAGGGAGATGGTCTGAGCTGTGGCTGAAGTGGGTGACAAGAGGAAATCAGTAACTCTCTGCTTTGCTGGCAAACTGAGAAAAAAACCAGGCCAGCAATCCGTCTTGCAAGTCTCTTAAGCTATCATAAGAATTTATAGGAACTCATTATACAACAAATTATAGATACAAAATAGCAGGAGGTATCTTTCAAGCAGTATGTATTAAAATTCAACTTGACAAGACCAGGAAAACAGCCCCCAGATCTATCTCAATGAGTAACTACAAGGGAAGTAAGTTGTGGTTAAGAGAAGTGGAATGTTAATGACAGGTCTGTGCCAGTAAACACAACAAAATGCCTCAGTGGTAACTGTCATCAGAATGATTTTCTTTCCTGCTAGTTACAAAATAAGATAAACTATTAGAAACACTATTTGTAAAACCCAGACACCATATTTTTCCATCAAATGTAGCAGTTGTCTCTGTCTCTGAGGTTCCTGAAACAAACCCCCTTGGGATCCTAGCTGGGCTGCTGAATACAAGCTGTGAAAATACTGACATGTTCCTTTTATCCTTTGCTGTCCTTGTCCTTCTCTGTTTCCATTCGTTAATCCTTACTTAGTGGCAGCCACTAATGTAGCCAAGTTACTTCTGCATCAAGAAGATCAGGAAACTGTTTCCTCTCAAGCCAAATGTGCTGACACTGCTAACCTTGATTTCCATGAATGATTGAACAGTGTCTCCTGTCTGCTGTGTATTCCAGGCCCCACTTAGCCAAGATTCTTGGATGCTGAGACAGCTTTTCATCTTCCCCATCTCTTCCTCAGAGTCATAACCAAGCCAGACCTTGTCTCCTCTACCTTCACGACTGTGAGCTGCTTGCTCAGACTGGCAGTAGCAACCCCAAGATGCTTTTCTTCATGAATAGACCTTTCTCAGCTTGCAGGGTTTTAAAAATTTCTTTTAACCTATTGAAAGATTTGGTGTGGATGTTTTAGTGAAAACGAGCCACCAGACAAGCAATGGGAATTAAAAAGTGTTGGGAATAATCCAGTCATTTTAACACAGACGCAGTATAATAGTTTTTGGAATAAATAAATTTGTGATGGTACTATCAGCATTGCTTATTTTTGCATCATTAAAACCTTTTCTAAATCAGCTTGGTCAAAAGGGAACATGTCCGTACTGCTAAGCCGGCTTTCAGAGGCGGACATGTTCCAGGAGTGAGAGAAGTACTGAGTTATGTGCTGCCCAAAACTAACTCACACTAGTGGTGAAAATCTCGGTACAGATTTTTCCTCAGTCAGTGTGGCTCTGGGGTCTTGATTCTCAAGCTGACGCAACATCTACTGCAGTCCTTTCTGAATTTCGGGGCCACATCTGCAGCCGCGGTAAGCTGCTGACTTCTGCTGATGGTCAGTAATTTACAGCACCACAACCTGGCCTCTGGTTTGCCTCCTTTAGCTGCAGTGGTTTAAAGACATTTGTTCTCCGCATCAACCCTAGCTGAAGTTCAGATATATTTGACCTTCATTCCCTAGCACTTTTGAAACTGAATAATAATAAATATGTAGTGAATTGTGCCCTGCAGATAACCAGAATATGTTTTTTTGCATCCCTTTGAAAAATACCTGTTATTTTAAGCCCCTGCTGCCAAGGGGAAAACATGGGGTACGTGGAAAGTATGGAGGAGGAGAGTGTAGTGTAAAAGGAAGAAGCTGTGGGGAAGGGTTTGGTGCTAATGGATTGGATACATTTGCAGCATTATTGGGCAAAGCACTAAATGCTGAGAAGTAATTTGTGGCAATTCAGGCCTTTATCATAGCGTGTATGTTGCTCTTGGGGTATATATATAAAAAGGCAAGCTCCCAGACTGAAGAGTTTGTAACCTTAAATGTGCATTGCTGCAGGCAGCTTGGTGAAGCTAAGAGATGTCTGCAAGGCAGAGTCAGGGCCTCAGGTGGATGGGCTGACCCCTCAGGATAACAGCACGGGTCCTTTCTCAGGAGAACAAGTGGAACATCTTCGGAAAAAAATGCACTTAGACCTTAAAATTTTCATTACAGATGACTCTGCAGAGCAAGTGTGTTGTTTGTTAGGTCATACCGAAGTGTTTGAACACAAACAAACCCTCAAATGAGAGAGGAAAGCAGTTCCTGAAAAAGACAGATTTTTTAAAATTAGTACAATGTATAAATTTATCAATCCTGTTGATTTTGAGAGTTCTGTAAGAGGAGACGTAGGAGTAAGTGCACATTACTGAAGAATAGTTACAAATACCTTGTGCATAAAAGAGAACCTCAGTTCTCTGTTGTGCGTGTGTATGTATATGCACACTGGGTTTTTTCTATCAGTTTTTGTAGGTAGAAGTCAAAGTGTTTACCAAAAAGAAGGAAAGGCAATCCCTAATAGATACAGCAGAGGAATTAGTATGCTCAATCCACAGGCAAATGGCAGAGCCAGAATGTACAGATTTCCTTGACTGTTTGATGCTAGGTCACACACCCTAGAGCTGTGTAGCCCTTTGTTAGTCTGCATCAACAGAGAATCGATCCGATGTACTTCAGTGAGAGAAAATGTGCTGAATGCACTTAGAGCCTGCATTTGTGGGCGAGACTTCAGGTTTTCTTCATTGTGATAAGCTTGCGTGTCCTGACATAGGTTTCCATATCCACGATTGAAGGAATTAATCTCAGCTTCCCATTAGGAGTGAAAAAACCAGCTCGTCTATTTTGTGCCCTGTCCCTTGTGGAAAGTGTTGCTTGGAGCAGCCAAAGTGCTATCCCCTTCCATCCTGGCTCTGGGGCATCAACAAGCCAGCACATTCCTTCATCAGAGCACAGTGCTTTTCTAAAGACACTGCCAGTTTTGAGTAATTCCTTATTGGGACAGTTTCTTCTGGATTTCTGTCTGAAGCAAGAGAGAGAAATACAAACAAAACCCCAGCCTTCCTAACACATTCTGCACTGTGATTATTCGAAGACACTTATAAGAAGTGGAAAACCCCACTGATATATGTGGTGCCACATTCTGACCAGACACTTAAATGCTTTTTGTTTAACTGCCCTGAATGTGAAGCTGTGGGCATCTCTGTGTGGGCAGGTGTCTCTTCTGTTCTCTAGCGGAAGAACCTTTGAATCATCTCATTTTCTTTCCTGTCAGCCAGTGGTGGAAATGCTGAGAGACCGCTTGTCTCCAGCAAATTTGTGAGGCAGCAAAAATGCTACCTGCTTCAGGTGTCTGTATTTTGATTGTCTGGTATTTTTGGTATTCTGCTAGTGGCTAAAATGACATTTATTGCAGTGGACCTTTAGCAGAGAGGTGATCGAGGTTTCAGTTCAGGCTACTGGGACACTTGTTTAATGGTGGTAGAATAGGTAACAAAAGTGCAAAGCCAAGTTTGTTTTTTGTAAAAATGCCATCTGACCATCTGGCATACAAGTAGCAGGTGTCTCCATCCTTCTGTTAATGTTCCTGTTGGTTGCCTCTGTCTCCTGTACTTGCCCCTCCCAAGAGGGATGTTCCACCTCCTGTGGTTCTGTCTATGTGGCCTTATGTTGCAGTGGTGATACATCAGAGGGTTGTTGGGATGCTGCATGCTGAACCCTCAGCTGTCAAGAACATTGATCATTCTGCTAAGCCAGAGCAAATTTAATTAGCTTATTTTAACATTCATGTTTGTCCTGTGAGTTGGTAGAGTTGGTGCTGGCTGAAGCCTCATTTCCACATAGGTAATTCACTGTAACTAATTATTTATTA
>VYZQ01050453.1:0-71937 GCA_013400655.1 Mystacornis crossleyi
AGTAATAAATTTTACTTAGCAGCCAAAATTGAGCCTGTTTTGCCCTTGAAATATTTCTCCCGCTCTCCCTACCTCACCCATGAAGCCTCCGTTAACCCCTTTTCCTCTTTTCCCTCCTTCTGCCCAGCTGTGGTAGGGGAGGGTGAGCGAGTGATTCTCGTGGGTGCCTGGTGTTGGGCCAGTGTCAAACCACGACAGGGAGCAAAACACCTGCGTATTTACCGGGCTTGATGAGCGTGTGTGGAATTATAAAAAATTCTATTAAATGTCTGCCTGCAGGGGAAATGGACTTGATGGCACATGAGCTCCCCTTGTCCTGTTTTTTTCACAGGTAGTTGGTGGTGGCAGTTCTCTGGTTATACCTCCTAAAGTGTTGAAAGCAGGATAAAACCTGTTCCTTTCTGTGCTGCTGTTAGAGTTTGACACCCCTTCCCTAGCAAGGTCATGTCATTAAAAGGAAGATGAAGAAAACCTGTTTGCTCATGTTAAGCACTGTGGCTGTGGTGGAAAAAACACTTAAACAATCTTTGTACTCCCACTGATCTTGGACTCAGATGAGCTTTACATTTAAGTTTGCTAGAATGTGTTGATAGATTACTGTCTTACATGGTCCAACTCTAGTAGCACTGAATTTAGTATCAAGCTTTCCTCAATCTCACTGCTCATAAGAAAAGTGACAGTGATGGCCTCTGTGAGTTCACAGAGGAAGTTGTTTTTGTTGGCCCTGCTCTTTTCTTTGTGCTGGTGTTTTGAGCTGTAGGAAGTGGCAGTGATTTGAAAGGTAGACATACAGTGAGGTTGAAAACAAATGAGCAGTTGAAAGGTGTGCACTTTGCATAATGTTAACATCCCTCAGTTGAAAGATATTCCTACGTACCTCTTAATGAGAGAGAAAACCAGTAAAATGAATGCAGTAAAAATAGAAAGAAAGCAAGCCTCTTGTGAGTGGAGAAAATGCTGAAGGACAAAAATGAGTTTTATCTGCAGAATATAATGTTATTTTAATAGCACTAATTTGAGGTTCATATGTGATTAAGTATATGTAGGCATGGAACAGAGTTCAAAAGAGCAACAAAAAAGACTTTCTGGCTGATGCTGTACTCTCAAGACTTCTACAAGTGATTAAAAAAAGAAAAATTTCATAAATGGAATACAAGATGAAATCCAAGTATATATCACTCTTCAGTGTCTAAATGGAGATGGGCAGCCTTTTTTTTTTNGTCACGCATGACAAAAAATCTATAGCGCAGGAAACTTTGGTGGAGAAAGAAGGGTAGAAAACATTGTATTGTGAGAGGGATTGGAACAGAATGACCATAATTGAAATTACCAATTAGCGAAGATTTCTTCTCTTTGACTCTTGCTAGGGCCAGACTGGTGGGGTCAGCTGTGTGTGTGCTGACTGCAAAGGGGCCTTGAAGAAATGCGTATCTGGCTGAGAAGTGCTGCGTGGTGCCATTTGCTTTAATAGGAGCTACATCCTGACTTCTGACTGCTGCTTGTGTTGTCAGCTTGTGGAAGCAGTATGGCTGAGTAAATATAAACATAGACCTTGTAACATCTGCCACTTTGTACTATAGAAGCATCATAGATATGTTTATTCTTGCAGCATACCGTAGGGGAATGCATTAGTGTTTGGAGATGAATTTATGTTTTTCCTCTGCAAACACGCCTGCCATAGAAAAGTTCTGCTTCATTTCTTTCCCTTTCTCCTCCATCTGACTCTGCTTCTTATGTCATTGGTGTCAGAAACCCTGCAGGGCCTGTGTGACAGCAAAAGGACAGAGCACATTACTGATGTGTTTGACTGAGCATGGCAAAAAAGGGTGGTTGGTACTGCTCCTGCTCCAAGCTTTCGTCTGCCTCTGTAAGTGCTGACAGAATCTACAAGTTTGTGAATATAAACAAACATTGTGAAACCACCTTCTTGAGTTGATAAATCATGTAGTCCTTGCAGGGCCTCATCAGTTTTCCTTTGGCTGTCACCTGGGGGTGGGTTACAAGTGTGTTTATACTCTATCCCTTTTTTTTTTTCCCCCTTTAACAAGTATGTATTCAAAGAAAGGGCCCAAAACATCTCTGTGCACTAGCACAGTTTTTGGACAGTTGTACTGACAAGTGAGGACAGAGAAAGTCAGTGCTGAACAGCGCCTGTTAGACATATGCTGTTCTCTACAAGTCAGTGAACTGTGAAGGACAGCACTGGAAAACCAGTGCTGGATGTCTGGACCTGGCCTTGGCAGCATGCTGCTGCTGTGCCCCGAGACCATCACAGCCAGGAGCTTGCTAGCCAAAATCACCCAGCTAGCTTTGTCTGGTGGTGCTGACTGAGAGACCTTCATCCACAGAGCAGTAACCCCAGTGTGTCAAGTGTAGTGATCTCCATCAGGGACATTCACCGGGGTTCACAGGCTCCTGCCCTCGAGGTCCCACCCTTGGATCTGCCTTCTGAGATCTGAACTGAGGCTAGAGCACTCTAGTCCAAGCCTTGGTCTCAGTCAGCCTTTGGGAAAAGGTGGAAAATTTGTCACCTCTCTGCTCAGACTAAAAGCAAAGCTGTGTCCTGCCCTTGCAGGTGTCAGAGCCACAGCCTCATGGATGGAAAGAAAGCCAGTGGCAACCTAATTTCATGTTCTCTCAAACCCGAACAGAGACAGATGTTGCCAGTGTTTATTGGTGACACCTGGGGGATGCCTCTTCTGTGGGTAGCCACTAAAGCCTTGCTCAGGCTTATGGGTGTGCTACTGCCTTGCATTTGGGCAGTGAAGGGAAAGGGAATATTTAGCTGTTTTCAAAATATAGACCCTACTGTCTGAAGTGTGGGTGATCCCATGATCTATATAGGAGAGAAGGCTGTGTTCCCAGGATAGTGGGATAACATGGTCTTAAAAGCCTTCCAGCTCCTCTCCTTATGCTGGCCTGCCAGTGCCTCTTCACTTTTATCTTGCAAAGCTTTTTATATTGTCTATTTTCTAGCAGCTTTTTATACCTAAATTTGCTTTTCTCTTCTATTTGTACTTACGAAAGAGAAAAATGGCTTGTAATGAGAAATATCCATGCACCTTGATGTGTCAGTCGCTTTTACATTGCTCACTAGATGGCAGTACGATGCTTGTTATACCAATTGGAGTAATCTTTTTCCGTGTCTGAAATTTCCTAAAATCTGGGGATCAGGTGTTTTCTTCTTTAAAATACAAGGTTCACAGGTGTAGGAAATGCAAGTTGAAATCTATATTCAATCCTCATAAACAACTTCAGTTCCTGTGAACTTGTTACAACAATCAGGCTTATATAATGTTTTCAGTAAAAATTTTACACTATTGGGTCAACTCTGAGAGTGAAGATGCTGGTGATACTACAGTAGTCTCTTAAAAAGGAGGGGAAAAAAGCCCCAACCATAAAAATCCTGGTGAAAGAAGTGAAAATTTGTAACAGAAAATGAATATTAACCTGGTCACTATAGAGTACTGAAATCAATACTGAATTTTTGTTTCTGCTTCCATTTTTGCTATCTACGCACAGTTTTTGGGAGTTTAGGTAGCAGTCCAGAAAGTTATCATCTCTAACTAATCTGAATGGAGTTACCTTTTTTATGGTAACATCCTCACCCATCCCAACTCAATTTTACATATATTTCAGAGGTTCAACTATTTCAGCTTGCCTGCTTGGTCTAATGCAAGGACCTAGAGGTTTCCCTGCAAAGCAAAATTTCTTAGTAATTGGAAAGGAAATGGACCCAATATTTGTGTTCCTGGACCATAGGTATATGTCTTAATTTTCCTACAGTTCACTCCAGTAGTCTAATTTAGGATATAAGTTGTGTAGAAAACTGTAAATTACTTTGGGTTAATGCTAAATTCCTGTTAGAGTCAAAGCCCTTTCTCTGCTTTGATTTGTCAACTTTCCAGGTGGCCTTGGGAAGCCATGCCTCTGTGCAAGAGTCAATATTTGATCTACCACAACTAATCTTGAAATCTAGTGCTGTTGTTTTCCCATGTTTAAAGGAAAAAAAGCCCATGGTACATAGCTATGAGTTTTATTTATTATTGCATGCTAATTCTTTTTCAGGAAAGGCATCATTCCTAGAAGTTTGGAAAAGTTTGCAAGTTTACAAATTCTTAAGTGAAAGCATAGGGATTTCAAGGTACCACAGGTATTACAGGTAGTACACTTGAAGTATACTACCTGTGTGCAAAGCATTTATATATTTATACCTTACCATCTCATTCACCATTACAGAACAAAAATATGGACAGAAATATTTAGAAAATACTGATACTTGCTACAGTTGGGTGCGGCTGCTTTTCTTTTTTTCTGCTGCTCTTGAAGCCTAAAATAAAGCACAGTGTGCAACTTGCACACTTAAATCATAATACAGGAGTGAGAACCAGAGTTCTACTAGTTTTCTTCAGCATGGACTCTAAAGTGATGAAAACGGGACTGGGTTGGTTCACACCATTGTGTAACCTGAAAATAAAATAGCACTTCTGCATGAGCACAGTTAATGCTCCCTGTGCCATTCCAGGCATGACCCAAAGCCTGTCCCTGGACGTAGGGATGAGTATATCTGAACCACTCCAGAACTGCAGCTGTCTTGTCAAAATTTGTGTCATCTCTGTCATTCACTGTGAGGGAGGTGCTGCTGAATAATTCCCCCTATTTTAAAAAAGATTTTAAAACTTTCTAAGATTCTGAGCATGGTAAGTATTGCTGAGATACATAGAATGATGTGTTGACCTTCTGCACAAGTAGCTGTTGCAAGGGATTATTCCTCAGGCCTACGCTTTGAAATAGTCGCTGTGAACAACTACTGAGTGAGCTGAAGTTGCCAGTTAATAAAGCTGATAACACAGAATAGTTCATGGAGCAGAGCTCCTCTCTTAGACCTGGGTGTTGGTTTCTGAGGTAACATTTTTGCCAGATGGTATTTTTAATGGAAATGAAACAAGCAGCATTAAAAAAAACCCAACCCAAAAAGTCAGATTCTGTATCTCCTGATCATCCTGTAGGAAAGCAGACTTAAAGGTCGTTTGCAACATTTGCTGCCATTTCTGAGAGGTTTGCGGTGATGCTTTTTGTCCTGATCAGTCTGCAGCCATGTTGCCAACAGACTGGAGCCTCTTAGTGTTTAGCAAGAAATAATTCATTTTAAAAATGCCTCATTAAAAATATCTGGCACAATCTCTTTGATAATTTCATTTTTATTACTCATTTGGTTAGTTTGCTTACTAGAAAGCCATCCAGGAACTCTTGTGGCAAGTTGGCATTGATACTGAAAGGCGTGGCTGTGCCATGAGCTTTGTGCTCTGCTCCTCCCCAGGCAGCAGCAGTGCACGTTGGGAGTCACCTGCGTGCTGTGCCTGCTGCCTGGGCATGCCTGAGTAGGTCACCACAGCAAACCACTGTTTACGTTTACCAAATTGTTTGTTAAGGGTCAGTAGTTCATTATAATCCCAAGCCACTTCATGCTTCAGTGCCTTCACATTCCCATCTCGGTGCTCCTGGGTGCTTCTGATAACGGCAGGAGAGCTGCTGCGGGGTTGTTATTGTGGAGGGAGGGATAGACTGTCACCAGTATGTCCTGCCTCACAAGAGGGGTTTCTTTGAAAAATTGCAAGTAAAGGGCAAACAGAAGGCTCCAGATGACAGAACGTATAGCCTGGTCAGTAAATGCACTTAATCCTTCTGCAGCCACTCTGAGAAAACAAAAGTCTGTCCTGTCTGTAGCTACAGGGGCTGTTTTTCAGAAGCTGTGAAGATTTTGCTTTTAGCCTTTACATTTGTGGTGTGAAGCCTGCTGGTGGTGACAGCAGTGCTTCCACAATGGGGGAGCGTGAGCTTTGCTGGGCAGCAGTGATTGCTTCTTGGCAGACTAGCCAAAATGCTCCCTCTTCCTTCGCTCCCCAGAGTGAGTCAGATAACAGCCCCAAGCCTGGAAGGAAGAAATGCGGAGCCCTACGCCTTGAGCTTTTGTGCAGCATTGCTACACCCAGATGCTAAGAGGTTGGAAGATGGAAAGCAGTAGCGGTTAGAGACTTGGAGATCTTTGGACCTGTCTGGTTCCTGGTATGCCTGTAGGATTCACGTGTCTGGGTATCCATGGAGGCCCCAGACTGACGCTGGGTGTAGGCTTTGCCCAAGGCCCACTGCGTCCCACTGCAGGCGCCCTGGTGGCCTGTGCAGCACAAGGGACAGTGCAGTGTCCTTTCAGGGGGGCAGCTGTCACCCGATGGCAGCGCGCGTCCGCAGGAGCAAAGAAGCAGGAGGGAGCCTTCATGTAGGTCTCAGCAGGTTTTATTTATGGAACCAAGGGTTCCACAGCCAAAAGACAGGAATGTCAGGGCTTGCAGGGGTTTTTCTGACCGGGGGCAGGGCTAGCTCACAAACCAATGGGATAGGGGCACACGGGCGGACTCAGGGAGAACTGACAATGGAACAGCCAACAGGGAGGATACACAGGAGGGATCAAGGGGCAGGAACCAATAGCACACCGAACAGGGGAGAACTTTCCAGAGGGAAAGGTGTGCCCTTGGGGGATTGGCAGGGACACTCTGCCCATGGGGTGGGAGAGAGGGAGGAGAGGGATAAGGAATCTCCGCCTAGTAGGTGGGGGAAGGGGCATGACCAACCGAAGCGGGGGCACATAATTCACGGGAATGGTAACCTTGGAAACTTGGGGTACAGAGTGACACCTTACAACCACAAAAGAGCTTACACAGAACTCAAAGGGAATAACTTGAACCAACCTGAAAAAACCTTCTATAAATCATTCCCAAGCTGGGGTACTACAACACCAGACTGCCGTTGTTTTAAATGAAAGATTAGCTTCTATGTAATTGTGAGACATTTGAAGGAAAGACTTTGGGGAAACAAGCAAATACGGTGATGTTACTGAACAATTGTGCCCAGCCTTTGTGTGGCTGAAAGAGAAGAGTGTGGAGGACCCTTTTGCCATGGGTCAGATTTGGTTGTGGTTCTTCCATGAGGTTTGTGTAAGGGCAGAGTGCGTGGGGTCTGTACAGCTGCTCTGCTGTGCCTGCAGGCTTGTCCTGCTGTGGGCTGGCCAAGGGAGAGGCCAGCAGCTTCTTCCACCCTCCCTTCCCCACCTGAGAGATGCAGCAGGGTCAGGGCTGTTTTCAGAGCCTGGAGAAAATGAGGTTACAGGCATCAGCAGGAGGAGTCTGGCATTACCCTGCTCCCACTCTGCCCAGCAGACCCTGCTGCCCTGGTTAGATACCTCACAGCAGCTGGACCAGGCTTGGGTTTGGAGGAACATCATCTCTGAACGGTTGACTCAGGCACCTGAGGAAATTAGTGTGGAATAAAGAGCTGGGAAAACTGAACTGAATCTGAGCATCGGTAATGCATCAAGAGACACAAATATTACTAAAATATATGAAATGAAAGTTAGTGGAAAAAATGAAATATTTAGTGAAGCATGCAAGGCTGGAAACATTGCTATGGTTATTAGGTTTTAATTAGTTGGAAACTGTTCATTCAAGCTCTTTTTGTGCAGTGATTGTCCTAATGTGGTTGGGTTTGGGATGTAACGTTTCTGAATTTCCCTTTCTTTATGAGTGCTAACTATTGAAATACTTATTATTCATGTGTCCTTCTGGCTTCTGGAGTACTGTGGAGGGAGATTTTTTTGTACACAAATTTTGCAGAAAATGATACCGTTGCCGCCTAGTGGTACTTTACTGTAGCCCCAGGGACATAAGTGGTCCAACGCAAAAGACATTTCATGTGAAATGAGACATTTGAGGGTGTTTCATAACAGGAAAGTAGTGCCACCTTACCTGTTTCAATATTAAAAAGACTGAGAAGCTCAGGGCCTGTGTTTTTACAATGCTCTATGAGCTCACATGGCCTCTATATGTACATGTATGCACACAGACACCTAAATGTGTCAGTGAAAAAAATCAATTATTTTTCTTCCACTGAAAGGTTTCACCTGCTCAGTTGTGAATACTCCATTATTATTAACATACTTCATAATATCTGTTTTCAGAGACAGGAACATTTTTAATCCCCGGTCTTGCTTCACGTGAGTGAATACAGATCTAGCTGTTAACTAGAGCATTGGTACCTGGAATTAAAAAGGCATAATTTGGGCATCACTGTGTGACTGTTTTCCAGTTCCTTGTTTGGAAGTCTTTATCTTTGTTATCTTATCTGATGCCTTCTGGAAACAATTTTCCCTTAACACCACTTCATAAATTTCAGCGTACAGTAGACTGGAGGTTCTGGGCCATTTCTCACATTTTGTAATGAATTTTTTGATTGAATTCTTTTACAGATAGCACCTCATACATGCAAAGCAGTGCTTAAGATCGTGGTGGATTTTTTACCAATTTTATGTATACAGCTCTTAGAACTTGTGATATATTCTGTAAAGCTGAGTTGCCGCTGAAATGTGCACACTTATGTTTTCCAAGGCATTAAATGAAAAATCTGAAAAGGGATAAGAATAAGACAAGAATTAGCCTATTAACATAAAAACAGGTAAAATTAGAAACCAAGTGTGTTTGCATAGTTAAATTTTACTTGGAATAACCACAACAGTTTGAAATAACTACCAGATCTGTTGTCAAATAGCTGAATGTTATTAGAGAAACTCTGTCACTTGCAATAATTTAATTAATGCCTCAGGCTTTACATGAGTAGCCATAACACTGAGATGATTAATCTGTGATTGTAAAAGGAAGCACCGGTATAGTTCTGTGGGTTCAAAATTTTCCTCACTGAGCAACCCACATGAATTTTAATCTGGAGTTTTGTTAAACCTTCTTAAAAGATAGATCTATCAGGTTGTGTTCTTCGGGGATGGCTGAACATGGTGGAGAAAGGCCGGGGTGTGTCCCCTCTGAGAGCAGATCCTGGCCCCCTCTGTGAGCTCCAGAAAGGCCTGAGTGTTCACAAGGAAGGTGCAGCCTGGCTGCAGGAGAGGTCTGGCTGCTGAGGGGAAGGTTATTCTGTGGGGGTGTGTAGGACACAAAAGGTGTGGGAATAATTCACAGAATCCAGCAGCTGCAGAATAAAATAGGAGTTGGATGGAATAAAATGTTGGAGAAAACAATAAAATGTTGGAGAAAGAGTCATGATGGGGAGGGATTCTGCCGCTGTAAAGCAGCATGAGTGACTGCTTGTTGAAGGCACTAAATGGGGAATCCCTGGAGAAGAAGCAGTGCTTGGCATTGTTCAGAGGAGCAAGCAGGGTCTTGTTTGCATGGTTAGGGCTGGAGGGACTTCTGGTCATTGCAACCACTGCACACTCGCATTCAGCCAATTTTCAGTAGTGGAACGGGAACTCCTGCACCTCTGCCCCACAGATCTACTGTACCACAGAAAGGGAAAATAGCAATTTGACACCTGTGTTCAAAAAGGACTTTGGAAACATGTCAATATGGCTATTGTCAAGAGAAATCGTGTCTGAGAGAAATCCACTACTCTTTGTCTGAAGCACTGACATGAGTGTGGATTAGGGTGATTTGGTTGGTACAGTGTGCTCAGATTTTCCTAAAGCTTATGATAAGCTCCTCAATCGGAAGATCCTAAAGAAGCAAAACAGTAACAGGATGAAAGGAAAGTTCCCTGCTGGAAACGATGTGAGAAGCAGGAATAAACAGTCAGGTATTTCAGTGGGAGATAACAAGTAGAATCCCACAGGGATCTGCACTGAGTTCTGTGATGTCCGGCATATTCATAAGTGGTCTGGAAAGTGTCCTAAATAGTGCTGGATGCTTCTTTGACTGAGTTATTCAGGGTATGAAAAATAAAAATCTACTTTTAAAAACGTGGTGAGTGGTGTTGCAGTAAAATGGCAGCCTGCATTTGGTGCCAATAACCACAAGATAACGCACATGGGAAAAAATAAACCTGACTGTACAGTGCTGAAATGGGCTTTAAACTACCTGTTGTGACTCAGGGAAGAGAGCTCAAATTAGCTGTCAGTAATTCTAAAAATGTTGGCTGAGAGCACAGCAATGCTCAAAAGCAAATGGATTGCCAGAAATTGCTAGGGAAGACACAGCAAACAAAATAATTATTTTCCTGTGCATTCACCTCTTGATTACTACGTGCTGTTCTGGTCTCCAAGTCTAAGAAAAGCTATGGCAGTGTTCAAAGGGGACAGAGAAACCTGAAAAGTATTTTCACAAACAAAGAACAGCTTCTGAATTGAGACTGATTAAATAGACTCCTCAGACAGGAAAAGGGAAGGTGGAAAGCCATGCGATAGCGGTGTTTAAAATCATGAGTGGCACAGAGAAAATAAGTAGCAAATGATTGTTTGCGGTTCTCCCAGAACAAGAACAAGGGACATCAGGTGGAATTACTGGGTAGTGGCTTAAGCAAACAACAGCAGACTTGGTCCTTGTGGTGTGTGATTAAACTGGAACCAGTCTTACAGTATCTGCTGGATGTCAGGAGGTTAGATGGGCTCTAAACCAATCAGGCGAATTAATGGAAAAAGAAAATCTATCAGGGACTATTAGGCAACAAGATGACGTTTGTGCCTGTGGAGCTGTCTGCGTGGCAGGCTCTGGATGTGGGGAGGAGAGAGTGGAGAAAATGACTGCATAGGTACCCCTTTTAAAAACTGTTTCACTTGGTATCTGCTGCTGGCTGCGGTCAGCAGTGGATTACTGGATTAAGTGGACCTTTGATCTGATCCAGTAGAATTCTTTTGTTTCTGTTTATTTTTTTTTTTTATGTTTTTGCACATAAAATAGCTCAGAGACCCACAGGGTCCCAAGGCTTGATCCCTACTTAAATAATTTAGACCCAGCCTTGGTGTCCACTTGGAGTCTTGAAAGAGAATGTATTTGGAAGGTCTCATTGATCCAGCCACTTGAGAAGGTGAGAGCCCTGGCGACTACAGTAGTGAACCAGAGCCCCATGCTTCTGGGTATCGAATTTGGTTCCTTGTGGGATAAGTAAGTAAAATGAATACCAGTGCTGCATTGGGTTTTCCATCATACTGCAATTCCATGATCTGTAGTTGTCTGAAGAGTACCTTTTGTGTTGTAGTTTATTGTTCTGCTTTCTGAGCTTGTGTACAACATGGATGTGCAGGAGCAAGGCAACATATTGTCACTGGTTAGAGAAAGCCCCTTTAAAGCAGTGACAAAATCATTCAGTAGTTAGAAGTGTGACCATGAAAACTGCATTTTGATACCAGCAGAATGTTGAACTAGAGTTAAATTGAATGTCTGTTTCTTCAAGGAGGGTAAATTTAATCAGCTGCTCAAAATCAAATTAAGAGGGAAATCAGTTTGGAAAAACACAAGAATTACAATATAGCTAATGACCTGAGGTAATACTGGCAAGAAATTTGCTTTCACATTATAAAATGAAAAATTGTTTCTCTAAGAGGGAACTGCTTGTAGCTCGTGATTGCCCAGGGTAGTTCAGAGCCTGGTGTTTCCTTGAGAGAACAATTAAAATGTGCCGCCCTTCCACCATTTACTTCCCCTCTATTATGGTAGTTAATACCAACAATTATTATACTGTGATCAAGCCTGTCGGTGTTTCTATCATAGTATTATTTTCTAACTTGGATGTTAAGCTGCAAATATTTGCCCAGCCCAGCCTGAAACAGCCTCTTGCAGCTGGTGGCCCATGAGTGATCCACAAGTGTCATATCTTTTGCAGAAACACAGCCTCTCCTACAGCATCAGTCCTTGTAAGAACCATCTGTACAGCTGGGAATAGAAAGTGAATCCTGCGATTGAATGCATCTTGCTGCAGGGAGGGATTTGGATTTTAATGTACACATTATTTTGATTAACGTACGTGAGTAGAAGGGCTTTGTTCAGTGTGGTTGAAAGAGGCAAGATCTTCCCCTGCTGATTTACTTCCAATATAAAGGGAAGACACTGAAGGAGCTGTGGCTCAAATGTACTGCTGCTGTTCTCATCCCTTCTTGCATAAATTTGTCTCTCTTATAGACAGAGAATTTGGAGATGATGGCCAGAAGCTGCGGCCATGACTCTGTAAGAAGGGTAAAAAGTGCTACTCTGATATTACCTAGAACTGCATTTAACTTAAACCAGCACAGTGCCTTGCTCTTCTGTGACCTTTACCCATCAGGAGTTATTAGCTAATTGAATTCAGAAGGTAACTCCCTAACTGTTTTCAAACTAAATTAACTTGCTTCAAGGGACCAAGTTGTGTTTGTATTTCCACAGAGATAATGAGTTTAGGCTTCAACTGAAACCTTGCCAGATAATGAGGAAAAAATAAATCAATGACCTCACTCTTATCTGGTCTTAACAGGCAGGCTTTTCTTTGCTAAAAGTGACCCTGAAATGGTCTGGATTGATTCACACAAATACCAAACCCTGCATCCTGCTAAGCCGAGCTGTTCTGGGGAACGCTTTGCCTCACGAGGAGATCTAATCTGAACATCAGCAAAGCTGCAAGGATTTGAATCACAGCTGTTCTTAGAGTCAAAATGAATGCTTCTGAGAAATTCAAATGAGCAGTAAGATAAAGAGTTAAGGAGAAATTTACTTTCAATACTAATTAGAAGAATAAAAACACGTTCTCACACTTGTGCCTGGGACTGAACAGTCTTCATAGGTGTTTACTTCTCTGATTCTCCATAGACATATGCTTCTCTGATTATTTAATTAGCTGGTATTGTTAAATAAGAAATGCTTTTCTGACGTCAAGGGGAGGTTATTGCCTGCTGAGAACTGGTGTAGCTGTACTGGTGGAGATCTTTCCTTTGGTGCCTTGATTAATGGAAGAAGTACACAGGTCAGAAATGTCCCTTTCCAAAAGTACCTCCTTACTCTCTATATGGATCTGTCAAATGAAGGCTTAAATCTTCAGGTAATAAATGTGATTAATAATAGTTTTACAGAATATATGAGGTAATCTGTTTAAGTATGCAGAGGTAAGAGGCAAGAGGTTTTTATTACTGGTAAAGAATCTGTAAAACCTATTCTTAAAGTCCAAAAAAGAAAATTGAAATTTTATAGTAGCACTAGCAGTAATGCTATTAAAGACCATTCTGGTCTAATAAGAGATGTGATGTTTTAGAGAGAGATCGTTGCTTTTATCAAATTTGTTGATACAGGTTGTATAGTAGCACCAATTCTTCTACCGTTGAACGTCAAGGAAAAAGTTCCCCTAGATGAAACTCCTTGGAGATACTAAAAACCTGACTGGACAGAGCCCTGGGCAACTGTCCTTTGTTGACTCTGCTCTGAGCGCAGGTCAGGACTGTGCTGCAGG
The DNA here is from genome assembly GCA_013400655.1 of Mystacornis crossleyi. NCBI lineage: Eukaryota > Metazoa > Chordata > Aves > Passeriformes > Timaliidae > Mystacornis > Mystacornis crossleyi. Next base: position 13,246 of record VYZQ01050453.1, read on the forward strand.
ATGATCTGCCTTCCAAACTCAACCAGTCTATGACTTTGTGAACCCAGAATACATTTTTAATCACTGGCTAGGACCTTCTCATGGGAAGTGGTGCAGAGAACAGAGCCCAGGTCCCTGTAGGGGAAGAAGGCTCTGAAAAGGGTTTCTCTCTCATGAATCAAACTGGGCTCCTTGAGTTCCTTAGCTTTTTGTCCTTTTGCAAAACTGAAGTCCCATGCAGCTTTCAGACAACTTACCTCCTGGGAACTGGCTGTGATTCCAGATTTATCAACTTGCCACCCCTGAAAACTGTGAGAAATTGGCCTTTGGCCATAAGTGAGTTCCACTCAGAGCAATCTTCATTTGTGACTAGCTTGGATGTGCTTATTTCAGTGCTGCATCCAAAAGGATGCAACTTATTAGGGAAGTGGTTTGATCTGAGCATAAAGTGAGTTCATTCTAACATCATCATGGGATAAAGCAAAATGGACAGAACACTCCCATAAAATAAATCAGATATGGAAATAAAATGTCAGAATGTGAAATCATTCTGTGTAATGCGTTTTATTTTTCAAGTATTTGCAGTGGAAATGTTTCTTTTAAATGGTCACATCTGGAAAATTTTATGATTTAAGAAATTAAAATATCCTCTGCCTTGTTTAAAATATTTCAATCCTTTTATATGTTGTTTCTGTGATTATTAAGATGAAAAGAATATAGGGGAAAAAAGTAGATGTTTGAGAAGCTGCTTTGGGTCATTGTCTTCAAGAAATTGCCCTAGCTCCTTAGTGACAACGTGAAGATTATTATATAGTCAGAGTGCTGTAGGGATGAGAATTGAGTCTTGAACTTAGGAAAACTGTAGGTTATTTTCTGCCAAGAAAAGTGAAGGACTGAGTCCTTGCACTTGGTGGAGATCCAGCCAGAGACAACACAGGATGCAATATGCTAATATATATATTAAAAGCCCCTCTCCCCCTACCCCACCCCCATTAACAGTGAAGAAGTTGGCTGCTGTTTGATTCTAAATTTGATTAGATAGATAATTTTATCAAAGAGTCAGCTGGATACATCTCCACACGGAAGCAGAATATTCATCTAATATGTGAACCACAACCACAGCTTTGATTACAAAGCTTTCACCTTAGTTTGAAGTTGTTTTGTGGTAACCGAACCCTTCTTTTCCTTTCTTGTCAGCTGTTGTCTCGCCTGTGCAGTGCAGTCCACTTGACGACTAGGGCTGCATCAGTTTTATCAATGGTCATCTACTATCAGCAATCCCCCAGTCTCAGGGCAGTTAAAAATACATGACAGCTTCATGTGTTATTTGAGGAGTGTTTCCTTCCTGCATGAAGCTTAAGTGGGCTCACAGATATGTACATTTAGACTCCAAGCACAAACACATCTGGTCCCTTCTCTTTTCAGGTCCCGAAACGAAAATGGATTGGATTACCCGCGATGGTAAGACTGAATGTCAAAACATATGAAGAAGCAAAGTTTGTGTTTCTGTGGTTTTGATCTTTCTGTTTGGGTCCTCTGCAGACCTCAAGCTTTCCCCACACTTGGGTTTTCATAACCACTTGCTTTCTCTCCGTTGTGTACAATCTGGTTTCTAAAGAGGTGGGAGTTTGTTCACCAGCCTTTCCCTCACAGCCAGCATTAATGAGGTCTTTCTCTTCCACCCACACCCTATTTTCAGGAAATGTGTAGGAACTTAATGACTGTAAGACTTCTGGCTTGTCTTACGAGACCTACATTGTCTGGTGAGCTGAAAAAAGGTTAGGGAAGAGACACAAACAGAAGACAAACAGGCCTGGATGCAGACACCAAGAGCCTTGTTTCCTTAAGCAATGTTAGCATTTTAGCTTTCGCTCAGAGCTGACTAGAGGAACATCTGGAAAGAAACAGTGCTTTTCTGCTCAGATGGTTCTTCAGACCCCGGAACTTTCAGGACAGGGCCGTGGCTGAAGGAGCCTGGCTGTTGGTGTCAAGATCTCCTCTCCCATGCTTGATCAGTCTGGACAAGTTTGAACATCCCTGTCGCTGCTGACCCACAGCAGGGCTTCACGGATTTCCTCTCACATCTGCAATCTTTGCATTTCCTGGTGGTCTTGGTTTTAATGTCTGCCAGTGTATCCACTCTGAGCTGAAGGAGGTCATCATAATGTGACAGTGTGGAAAACTGTTTTACTAATTCAATCCTTTAACAAATTATTCAGTTTTGCTTTTCTCAGCAGCTTGCTTGCAATGATCCTTCTTTCTCTGTCTTCCCAATCCTAAGTACCAAAAGCCTGGATAGATGAAACCATTTGTGAAAGAGCTGGTGTTCAAACAGTTAGGTGAGAAAGACTTCTGCAATTGCTACTGGAATCAGCCTTCTTTCCTTGGAGGCTTTAAAGTGGGCCACTGGTTACTCTTCGTCTTCCAGCTACTGAGTTTCCAAGTGAAGGTATTCTGTGCCGGCAGCACAGTCTGCAGACTGCCTGCAGTCACACCCCAGCACAACAAACACTTTCTGCTTATCTAGATGGGTTCTGGATACTCTTTTCAGTCATAGCAGTATCTTATCTCTAGTGCCTGGTGAGTCCTTTCCAGGTACCCTCAACACTTAAATACCCACTCATCTCCCTCTTGTTCTTACCCCAGGGCCTTGCCAAGCTGCTCGGGCTGACAGGAGGAAAAGGTCCAGGATGCCTCTCAGACAGTGTGGCAGGCCCAAAGTCAGAGCAGTCTTGTGTCCCAACAGGGGTTCTCCTTTTATGTAACCATATGCCTAAAATAACAGTAGCTTGAAATTTTATCATAGGATATAGGGGATGTGTGTTTTGGAAAGAGTGTGTTCATGCAGGTTGTTACTGCAGTGTAGGAGGTCTCAGACCTTGGGCTGCAAGTTTTCATTTTGCTTAAAACTGATTGAACCGAAATGAAACAGTCTGGCTTAAAANTGTGTCTATCTGGCCTAGGAGAGCAGCTAACGAGCTACAAAAAACTTCGGAGCTACACACTAGGCGATACAGAATTTGAAAAGTATAGAAGTTAAAACCTAAGGCATCAGAGTCAGTTAGCTTGAAGGCAGCAGGTGGTTACAGATGCTGTGATATTTAACTTTCAGTGATACTGCTGAAAGAAAAGCAAAGATGGAGTTACAGGTTGTTAGAGTTTAGGTGGTTTAGTGTACTATCAAAAAGACATCACAACAGCTACCTACAACTTACTGAAGATGGAAAACACCAATTTAAGGTGGAGTTGGTATGCATAATTATGTTCGAATTCTGCTTTAATAATGTTGTCCATATTTGCAATACTGTAAATGTGAAAATGAATTTCTGTCTGAAAGAGTGCCAGTGTGAAGCAGCATATAATTTTATTTTTGTTTGTGCTGTACTCCGTATAATTACTATAATTATGCATATTAGGCTGTTCTGTGTAATGGCACCAGAAGGTAGATAATTTGGCCATTGGAGCAGCTTATATACATTTTGTACCATCTACAGAAGTGCTTTGAAGATCACTTAATACTGATGATTTGCCCATAATAGGTCAGAAATTATTGCTGCTGCTTCCAGAATGTCTGTCTGAAGAGATGTCTTCCATAAACATCAGGTGCTACTAAAAAGATCAGAACTTTGTGTCTGAGAAAACAGAGAAAAGAAAAAGGGTAAAAATCTTTAATTAGCTGCTAGGGTCTCTATCAGTATGATATGACAGGAAGATGCAGAACAGATTATACTCTGCACAAGAAATTGCAATATAGCCACAGAATCATAGAATGGCCTGGGTTAGAAGGGACCTGCTCAATGCTGTTTACTTATTTTTCAACAGAACAAACTTAGATCAAGATACTTAATAAAGAACTAACATGAAAACTTAATTTTAAAATTATTCTAAGCAGAAGCACATTGATGATAGAGAAAACAAACAGGGGAAGGAATGCAGGTGGGAAAAGCAGAGTCAGGCAGGGTGAAGCAGGCATGGAATGAGATGCTACCTGGGTAAACTCAGAGTTTCAAAGGAAAGGTGGTATTTAGGAGATGGTTCCTTCAAATGTTCAGGAAAAACGCATATAAGTCATCTTTTTTGGTGTATGAGGTAGTTGCTAGTAATGGTATTAAGGGAACTGTAGACCTCAGCCATTCTCTGAGAGTCTTTAGTGTTCAGCAATGGGGCTACAACGCTGGGACCAGCTGTCCTGCAGATCTGGCTTTGTCTGGCACTCAGTTGCAGTGGCCAAGCTTTTCTCAGCATGGAAAACCCTGATATGGGGGTGTCCTGGGGAGCCAGCCCTGTCCCTCTGTTAGAGGTGGGGGTCTGCAGATGCTGTGGCCTGGGAGAGCCTGGCACATGGATTTGTACACTGGTCCCTTGGTCTCTGTGAGCAGTGCCCTGCTGGTAATAGCTGTTTTTTTAGTTGTTGCTGTCCCTCAGAGTGATGAATATTGCACAAGGCTTTTTTTTTTTCTGCCAAAAGAATCATGGATGGATAGGTAATGACTCATTTGTCAGAAAAGTTTGGGAACTAGTCACTGAAAGCAGAAGTAGAGTTGTTTGGGGAGATGAGCAGGGCACAGGGTCTAAAGCTGTCGTGATGTGCTTCCATGTTATGCTCTGCATACTCATCAAATTAGGGCTCGGTTCTGTGGGAAGGCATGCCTGAGTGACACTGCAGGTCAGATGCATTAAAGGTGTCCTCTGCCCTGGTGAAGCAGAAACGGTGCTGCTAGATAAGAGCAGATTCTCTGAGAGGATCTTTATGTCTCCCCAGGCTGAATGGATTCACTCTGAAGTAAAAGCCACATGAAAACCTTCAATGTCATTTTTAGCTCTGCTTCAAAAGGTGTTGTTTGGCAGCACTGATGTGAGATATGCAGGCTGTGTGGGATACAGTTATTTATCTAGTATTGATCTGGTGATCATAACCTGTGCTTTCCTTAGACGTAACGCCTGTGGCTCCCTTCTTGTTTGGTAAAACTGACCTGCCACTTGCAATTCATTTGAAATGCAGCAGCACACCTGGCCATGGATTTGAGCTGGCACATTCACCCTGCACTGCTTTCTTTTTTCACCCAAATCAGGGTAGATGTGAATACATCCAGCTCTGGAAGGGGCTGGCTTTGGTTGTATGCAATATCCTCTCCTTGATCTGTGTTTGAGGGGACTCTGTGCTCACATGTCATGTGAGATTCTGGGTTTTGACATCATGATAGAAGTCAGAAAGTAATAATGATTCTGCAATGGTGGCTCTGACAAAAGGCCATTTATTCCTCTCTGAAATTTGGCTGGATTAATTTCCACTCATAAAAGCAGCCTCAGATAAACATATTTTTCCCTGAGTGACTTGAAATGATGATTGCTGCTTTATTGACTGATGTGCATTTCAATCAACCCACTCTTCTTTTGTTGACAACTTTGTAGAATATTTAAGGTAATAAAAAGCTGTTTTCTCTTTGTTGGTCACCTCAAATGTATTTGTGTTCTTCATATAAAATTGTTATTTGTTTGGTTTGTATCTAAAAGAAAAAATGGTTATGGAAGTTGCACAGCCTTGTTTATCAGCACAAAGACTCAGGGAAGGATGCTGTCATAATATAAACCTCAAGTCCAACTTTCTCCTTAAGGAAGGTGAGAAAATCCAGTCAAATGACAGAAAAAAATCTTAATGCTCAGAATTACATGAAATGGTGAGATTTAACTGTAGACTAGTCAGCTGAATGAGACCTTCAGTTTGGTGTTGGGAAGGAAACTGTAGTTCTCGGTGACCTGGAGTCACTGACATGGCTGGGGGTGGTTTTGCTCTAATGTGCACAAGGTCTGAACAGATTCTTCAACCACTGCCCACCTTACTTCCCCAGGAAGTTTTCTAGCTGAAGTGTCTCTGCACTGCTTTTATTTCTGATGGCAGTTTGTAAACTTTGCTACCTGCTGCTGTGCTACCAAGACCCTTGTTTTGAGAACATCTTGGACTTTAATCTTGTATTTTAATATGTACTTTAATTCCTGAGATAATTTTTATCATTCCTATAGAAGGGTATAGCAAAATGGAGGCCCTAGAGATGGAAGCGTAGTCTCACTCTGTGCTGCACTTCCCTGGGTGATACAATTAGCTCCCCTGCAAGGTCAAGCAATCCAAGTGTACTTGAAGAGTTTGAACAGTTTCACTCTGTTTTTCAGGAGATCTCAAATGAAAGTCTGTCTTGTTTTGATGCATGAGACTTCAGCAGTACTGCTTGCCTAAACTAAATTCTCCAGCATAAAATCAATCAGATATTCAAACTTGTATAGTGGAAAGTCTAAATGTCATTCATTTAGTTGCAGGGACATGACAGTGTTCATTGATTTCTTAAAACCAGTGAGTTATTTGCACCCCTTGGAATATCAAAAAGAGAAGGGAAAAAGGGAACAAGGAAAACTTATGTTACCTCATTCTTTTTGTGAATTCTGAATATCAAATTTTGGCCAGTAATTCCTAATGAACATAAGCAAACAAATACAATTTCAGACCAGTTATCCTGCCTTTTGTCCAGCTGCAGATACTCGAGTGAGAGAGGAAGATAAGAGAAAGTACACAGTGATACTTCCCGGAACACTCTCCCAAAAGTTCAGGATTTGTGGCTTAGGTTCTCCCTCACTGCAAGTCTACCAAAATCTGTGAGCAGGTTTCATACCCTCAGGCCAAAAGTCTCTCTGGACTTGTTGAAGAAAGAGCCCCAATGGCTGGACTTGATGATCTTAAAGGTCTTTTCCCATCTAAATGATTCTATGATTCTAAGCTGAGAAGAACACTCCAGTGTGTTGCAGGTGATCCCGGAGACCTCTCCAGCCCACAGGAGGGAAGGTTGCTCCAGCTATGTGAGAAATTCTGCTCTTACCCTGGTTGGAGGAGCAATTGGAGCTGCAGGGCAGAGGAGGCCAAGGTTAAATGTCATAAACCACACTGCAGGTGAGTGGTTGGTCTGGTCACCAATAGTTCTGTCAAGTTAATAATGCTACATGATTATAGCAAAGTTGTTCCTTCTATAAGAGGTACAGGACAGACTTGCAAAAATTTTAAAAAAGAGTTGAGACTCACACTAAATTAGGATTTTTTGGGTACAAGCTCAATAGAGCTCAATAAGTAGAGACTTGATGAATGGCAATGCTTAATTTAATTTACTTCAAGTAAATAATTATGTAAGAAGTAGGTCATATGCTGAGTAGATCATGGACAACTTATTTAAATTTGCCAGTCTGTTCCCAAAGATGGACTTTCTAGTTTTTGAGAAAAAAGCAGTTTGGTCTGTTTTTCAATTGGTTACTCAATTTTTTGCTTCCTGCAGCTTTGCTTGCAGAGGATGATAATCAGCTGAAAATTGGACAAAGTACCATGAATATTTTTATTGTCAGTCTTATGGATTATAGCTCTGACTTAATGAAGAAAGTAAATGTTTCCACAGTTTCAGTATTCAGAGAACAATTGGCCTTAAAACCCAATGTGCTCCCAAGTATTACTTAAAGGAAGACGTTTGGACAATTTTTCAGGAAAAGCACTATGTCTCCTCCGTGTGTTCTTCTTGCTAATGTGATTTCTTTTTCTTGCATGTTGTGTATATGTGTAGCCATAATGTATTATGAGTTACTTAATTATTCTTCACCTTACTTCTTTTCCCTTCAGCTATTACATCAGCATGTTATGGGTCACATCTAAGTGATTTCAAGTGTAAGATCAGTGATTGAATTCTGCTACTCGTTTGTGGTCCTAGTGGTAGAAAATAAAAGTTAAGAAGTTACGACTTTTTTGCCTTTGCCTTTAATTAGCTGTTTTCATTTTGCAATCTTTTATTAAAACCTAGGTTAATTTTAGACTGACAGAGATCTCCAGATACTGCCATATGTACGTGACCACATCAAGCATTTACTGAACCAGTCCAGTTACTACACAGCTATATTTTGTTAAAATATTTAATATTTCCATGAAATATTTTCAGATGTTAGCTTTAGTGTTGTGAGCCTTCACATGTACCCATGTTTTTGTGTAGAGAGCTGGTGCAGCTATAGATAGAGATCTGTCATGGAAAGATACCAGGGGCTGTATTGTCAGTAAATCTCCACATGGGGAGTGAGTTGACCGCAGCAATTGTCCACTCCACTTGTCCTATTCCAGCAATGTTGGAACAATGTTGTTGCAATAACATCCCTTGGGAGATTTCTTAAGTCATTTACCACCAGAATATGCAGCAGTATTATTATTGGGAGTCACTAATAACATATTTATATTATTTATGTATCCATAGAAGTGTACACACATATGTATGCAAAGACCCATGTAAAAAAAATGAATTGTCATTTGCAATTATGCATAAGGGATAATTTTCTGTGTCTACGCACAGCATTATAAAAAGGATTTCTTCACTTCTGTTTAATGAATGTCCAAGGTACAGACTGGTTGTTCTTTCAGACAGGGCACTCAGAGATGATGTTCAGATGGGAAGGCATGCAACTGCTCACACTGAGACATGGTGCATTTTGAGTGAGTACTGCTTAGGAGGCATAAATCTCGGTCCATAACTTTTTCAGCTTTTTTCATTTTTTTTAGGAGAAATCATTATTGTCACTTCCTAGCTTCTGCCAGATAAAAATTGAAATTATATTCAGGAACAATAAAAAAGAGTACATGCAACAAAGGGATATTTTGCTTTCTGAACCTTTTTTTTTCTTTAGGTTGTTACATTCAAGGTTGAAAATAGCAACATATACTGAGGTAAAGGATTTACCAGTTCCCTAGCAAATCATGTTGAGAAGAAAATAACAAATCCAACAAGGAGAAAAAGCAGGAAGGGAGCAGATGAAAATTTTTATAGGCTTATGAGTGAATACAGATACACATAATTCATGTTGTGCTCTGTCTTACAAAATTCATATTAGAAAAGTTCAGGCAATAAGGAAATACAAGTGGTTTTGAACACTGTAAATGAGCTCCCTCTTTTGAAAGGAAGTTAGGCCTAATGTAAGAGAACTATATTATCATTAAAATAACTTCATAAAATAATGTAATTTATATAGCAGAGAGCAAAAGTTGTGGGGAGGGACCTGCAGATCTACTGGAGTCCACTTCATTGTTTACAGTGGAGATAACAACTTGAGTTCCTGTTCCCAAAGCAGCACAGATGGTCAGATAAGGAAACAGAGAAAGAAATAAAAAGTCTAGACATTTTTAACAGACACTAGCAGCACCTTTAATTTTTGATTCTTACTTAATTTTGAAATTTCTAGAATGAATTCATGGGATGGCCTGCCACTAACAGGGCTTTTCTGTCTACTAGTTAGAAAAGGATCTTAAAGTTTATGAACAGTACCAGAACTGGTTTTAAGGAGGAGACCCAGACCCAGGAGGGCGTAGGATCCAGGACAGCAGTAGGCAAAGACTTGTCTCAACTGCTGTGTATGTCAGCTGCAGGTTTGGTTCTGCTGAGAGCTTGGATACTCTCCTGGTCCTGTCCTGTTGTGGCTCCAGATGGAAGAGCAGCTGTCCCTGAAAACCTGCTCCTTCAGTCCCTCACTGCAGCCTCTGGGCAAGACTCAAGCATCCTGGGGAGAGCTTGTACATCTCTTCCTTGTGTATTTTGTGTGACCTATTGTCAGGTGGACAGAAGTCTGAAGTCTTGGTCTGATTGGAGGCATGAGTTACAAATGTCCCGCACAGAGTCAAACCTCCCACTCCAAGGTGTGCATGAGATGCGTGGAAACCAAAGCAAAATCTCAGTTCTCAGATGATGTCTTCCCCAGGCTGGGAAAGTAGGGCAAAAGTTTTGACTTTGATAACTTTTTTCTGTGAAGAGGATGGAATGAAATGCACTGAAATTATGGATGAGCTGGGGCTAGAGAGAGTCTTTGCTGAAGCATGAGGCAGTGCCAGTACAATCATCACTGGTGCCAGCGCAGGCTCCGAGCTGACAAATGCTGACTTCTATGGGGAACTCTGAAGACTGCAGAGAGAATTGAAGTTATGCACAACCATAAATATTTAATTCCAATTATTGCATGCTGAGAATTGCAAGACTGTCTGCAAAACACTGTAAAACATAGCAGCATAAAACATATCAGCAATGCAAATATGCTGTAAATATTGAAGGGAAAATAGAAACATAAAATTAACTCTTCAGCTTATTTATAGCTATAGACCTCAGGATTCTCTTGTGCTTTGTGGTGATATTTCAGAATGATACCAGCAGGTAAAAATGACCAATTCTCTCCTGGCATAAAATATGTTGTGATTTAATTAAAGCAGAAAGCTAATTTAAGTGGAATTGAGAAAGCCTAAATCAATTACAAAGAATGCTATTATTAGACTTGAAAGTCTAACAAAATTAATCAAGTACCTAGCACCACATTTTCTCCTTTTTAATGTTAGAAGAAAGATTAGTCCATCATTGCTTCCAATGTTTCAAGGAAGGTAATTCACAAAAATTGAGAGGTAACATTTTCAATCAATTAAGATATAATAAAATATTCACTTGAACTTCAATAGCATTTTGGCAGAAATAGGTGCTTTTCATTGAAAACAGGAGTAGTACAGCCAAGACTCATGCCTTTGGTTTTGGAAGTGCTATGCCAAATTCTTCGGAAAGCTGCCATTTGTTTTCCTCATGCCCCTATTTTGCCCTGTAAGCCAGGTTCCCCAGAAGCAATAGTTTTCATGAGTGAGGGGGAATGATATCTTCAGGCATGACATGATGTACAACTGGACCACAGAGCTTGGCCTACATCAGGGGCAACGTAAGTCACTCCAATGACAGTTATTATTCCTGCTTTCCCAGTGTTTTTGTTGAAAATATGTTATTTTTTTTTTTTAATTTGAAATTTTGCTTTTTGGTAGCAAAAGTCAGAAATAATAACTTGCTTTTCAACTCTTTTTGTTTCAATCAAATTTCTTACTGAGCCATTTTAAAGAGTTCTCCTCCACTGCCCTTATCCTGACCCTCACAAGCTGTGTATCTGGACTGGTGGTTACTTTTCAAAAACATCAGTATGTTAAATCTTTATTAAACATTGATCAAGTAGGTAGTGGAACTGCTAGAAGTGCAGTTATTATTCCTGAACATTATGATGTGCCAGGCTTCCCACACTGCCTGAGGAGAACATTGTATCTTCTCAATATACGTCCTTCTGCTCTTCCCCGCCCACTCAGTGGCTTGCATACAGAAAGCTAATGAACGCTTAACTAAAATAAGGACATTATCGACTTTTCTAGGTGAGGAAAGTTCCCAGGGAATAGTTTAATAGGCTGGAACTGCTTACACAAGTTGTTCCAGTGTAGCTTCAAAGAAGGAGCTGAGGGAGCTGAGGTCTGGAAGGGTCAGAGGGGCAGGATCGGATCTTTGCTCATCTGTGGTTTGGGGGCTGCTATTTCTGCCTGTTCTTAAGAGGGATGGAGAAATGACCAGAAATCATGACAGAACAGTGCAAGCAGAGCCACAGGATGTACTTCTTGGGTCATGGCCATAGGCTACTCTAGAACACGTCTAGTGTAGTGGAATAGCTTTACAGCCCTCTCATGAGATCATCAGGCACATGCAAGACCTTGAAGTGGTTCAGAAGGTTTTCAGTGCAGAAGCTGTGACTGCTTAGTTCGCTCTCACACAGAAAGTTGTTTGTTGCAGAATGTGGGTGTGGTAATTCCTACCTCGCTATCAGTGCTATCTCAAACCATCTGAGTTGAAATAATCCAAGCCACTGCACTTTGTACTAAACTGAACTGAGGGGATGTGAGAAACCATTCACTACATCTCAGATAACCTCTAGATGAGCAGTAGGTTCATTGCTCACAGTTGTGTAATATAGTTGGAGTCTTTATAAGCGTCTAACCCCAAAAAATTATACTTGGCATTGTTATTTATACCAGATATATGAAAAAACAAGGAATAAAACAAATGAGGTTAGCTAAAGTGACTTTCCAACAGAAATATATCTGTGCTGGCAAGTCTAAAAATGTCCTATGATCTCATTTCTCCTCTCCCTTGTTTCCTTCCTGTCTCCCCTCCTTGCTCCCTCCTTCCCCATATATACATAGAAGATGATTATACTGGCAAATATTCCAAGAGCGGACCTTGCCTGAGATGAGGTGACAGTAAAACCTCACTGCAGGGGAATAAAACTCCAATAGGTATTCCCACAAGGCAGCTTAACTCAAATGTCTGTATGCTTTCACTTTTTGCAGTAAATCTGTATCAGTCTGATGGAACACTTAAATTCTGAATGTTCTTTCTTCTGATGGACAGGGTTACCTACCAACACTATTCACCAGTTTTGCCATTCAAGAGTTTCTTTCTCCGATAAAAACAAACAAAAAAATCTTCTGAAGTTTTAAAAGTGCTGTGTAATGATTGGTCATATGAATTCATAAGTTAATTTTAAAAAATGTGCTTGGAAGTTGATAGATCTTCATTGGCCATGTAATATTCCAAGCTTAAGAGGATTCTCAGTACCTTTTATCAGAAAAAAAACCCTTTTCAGTACACAGACAAACTGCTTTGCAGAACTCAAGCACAAAGCCAGCCACAATAAAGTGAAGTCTTACATTGCTTTAGAAATGAATCTTAGAAAAGAAGTGGCAAAAATAAATCTTCTCACAAGCCCCAAATATCTTGTTCATAACTTTATGTATCGTGCTGAGAAGTTACTTTTTCTAGGCTTGCATGAAATCAGCTAATGGTGTGCTGTCAAGGCTTGGATTTCACTTCAGCAATGGTTTAAATTAATTTTTAAAAAATTTACTATGAACTGTCTTAATCTAAACTGAGAGAAAATGCTCTTAATTGAAATATCACTTTCTACAGATGATTGTGCAATAGTGCAATATTTGCTATGAAATTGATTTAATTTAATTGGTGCAACCAGTCCCTTGGGGCCCTCATTATAGGAGAGAGCAATGTGCATTTCCTTCACATAACACCCTCTACTTGATTCCCCAAGACTCATTTGGTGCATTCATTTGGCAGGAGGAGCAGGTTTCTCTGTTCAATTCCTGCTCTCCAGCCACTAATCCTTCGGGATTTGTCTGCAATTTCTACTGCAAACCACCATCCCAGTACCCAGGCCAAATGAGCTGATTCAGCTCAGGACACAGCTTGGCCCTTGCCGCATGCAGCTTCAGGTGGTGTTCACGCATCGGAGATCCAGCTTTAGTGTGGTGGAGGCAGCACACCTGTGCTGTGATCCCTGCTCCTACCTGGCCTAAACTGCTGCAGGACCTTGGCATGAGGGACCACTCCAAAAATGTCCCGTTATAAGTAGCTGTACGAATGCATAATGAAACCTTAGCTGGTGTTTAGTTTCTTTCCTTTACTATAAAACAGCCTGCAGTGTGCAGCATACTTTTAAAGTACTAAGATTCCTGTTAAATATTAATTTGCCAGCAGGTTCTGAATCTACACTCCTGGAAAGAACTTGTACATCTGACATTACAGTTTAAACTGCTGCTTGTTTCAAGTTACTCAGAGGTGGTAGATTTTCCTGTCTTCAGTTTACTTTACCACATGAAAAACAGTGAAATTCTGGCCAGTGCTAAACACCAGACATATTTTAATGTGTTTCTAAAAGTCCCCTGCCAGGCTCTCCAAGGTTGCCTCTTGGGAGAGTCCTTGTTGCTGGTGATGACAAAGTTATATTACACAGTTAGTCTTAAAAATTAGGGGAATATATCTACTGTCTGCTCAGAGCTGGCCTTGCTTTAGGTCCTACCGGGGTAAGAGCTATGAAAGGTTCTTTTGGACTGATGTGAAATCATTAGTAGCAAAATTTATAAGGATGAAAATGATCCATTGAGGTTTTCTTATGGTTGGTCCATTTCTCAGTGCCAAGAGTTGTTCAGGCTGGGGCTGGTTCATGGCCTCCCTGCCAGGACGCTGCTCTGTGCTGGTGCCAGTCAGCTGAACCGGTGTCAGTCTGGTTGCTGGTCTGTGCTTACAGCTTTGGACACGGTATTGCACTCTTGTTTTTCCTTCTGAAGTAAATGGGGAGGCACGTTTTTCTGCCTGTGTTCTGCTGGGTCCTTCCTCTCCCTGAGAGTGTGTCTGCTTTCAGGTCCTTACAGGGTGGGATGTACCTGAGGTGCACATCTAGAGCTGAGGATCGTGTTCCTGGTTTGCAGAAGAGATGTCCCTGCTCAGATCTTCTAGTCTTCATGTTTTTAACCCTTTGGACTCTCTTCCTGCTGGTAGCAAGACTTCTAGAAGCCTGAGATGATCTTGTTTTTTTGTATACTATCCTTGTGGGTCCCTTACAATTCAGAAAATTCTGTGATTCTGTATCATTGTTTGGTTTGTCATCCTTTAGTTCCTGGGCCAACATCCTGCCAGCCCATTATACCTTAGAAAAGTTACAGGTGAAAGTACACAGTGAAATATCAAGGTAGCTTATGTTAAGTTTCTTCCCTGAAAAGCATTTGCTCCCCGCTTTGTTCTGAAATATTATATTTTGAATGCTTTTCAGGGAGGAGACTTAGCATAAGCTGCTTAATGGCCATGCAGCCCCTAAATGTTTCCAGGACTAACTGAATGGTTTCAGAACTGGTCTTTTTCCAGGAGAGGATCCTGTACTCAAATCCTAACTTGAGGGTTGATAACTAAAATAGGAATGCTGGCATTTCTCAATTTGCTGATATTAATGTTTCCAGTGAGTTTTTTTGGCAGCACCCAGTCTTTACCCAGATGTGTGGAGCAATCAGACATGGATATTTATTCAAGGCACTCCCTTTTGCTGCTTTATTTTGTCGCTGCCTGCTATTGCTGTTGTTTCTCTGACTTTTTTTTCCTATTTCTTATCCCTGTCTGTTTCTCTTCTGTTTTTCAGCTCCTTCTCTTTAAATTTTCCCTTCTCAAAGGGTTTCACCGACCACTCACACCTTTTTCTCACAGTATTCAATCCCCAGATGGCTGGTGCTGACACCACAGTGTTATAACTAAACCTGGTTGTGCTTAAACCAAATAAGCAAAATTAAATGCACATTAGCTCACCATCTCAGGATGCCTGTGGACTACAGTTAACAGCTCCAAATCCATTAGTGCTCAGCCAGCAGTAAAACACTCTTCATCATATCCCTGAGAGCTGGAAATGCATATTAAAAACCATGTGGTTAAGACTCCTGATGATCCAAATGCTTCCTCCAAGCCTTGTAAATATGTAAAGTTGTCACGTATTTCATGCTCGTAATTTGTTGTGAACGTGAACTACCAGTTTTTGCTTATGTAACTTTATTTCAAAGTGTTTGTCATGAAAGAGGATGGGAAGAATGGGAAAAACACTGAGTGAAGGATGATTTGTGCTAACCCAGGTGACATTTATCAGCTATTAGGCTGCTTACTTTTACCGGCTGCACTGCCACAGCTGAACACCTCAGGGCTGTGGCAGTTGTTGTGTGGTGTCTGCTGTGTTTTGGGGTGCCCTGAGGACCCAGCTGAACAATTTCAGCACTTACAGAGGATCTGCCATCGCTTGAGGTGGAACATGCAGAGCACATATAGAAACCAGGAGGCAAATGCTAATGTAAGCTCACCTGGGAGATACACTTGACCGAACGTTTCATCCAGTTCTGTATAATGAAACAGAGAGTGGTGCTTGGTAGCACTAATTAGGAACTGGGAATTAAAACTGATATTGCTAAGCAGCAAATACAGTTGCAACAGAGAGGATTAGAGGAACAGGCACAGTTCAGGACTGAAATATTCATCTAATTATTTCCAATTCCAGTTATGCCCAATGCATGAACTGAATGTTCAGCAGCACCTGGTGTGTCTGCTACCCACTGAGTTCCCAGCAGCAATAGTTTTCATTCATTTGAGAAGATTTTTTTTTTAAAAGAGATCCTAATCTCTGTGGTGAAGCTGCCTTTGCTGTAACTCCAGGGACAGAAGGAAAACCCCAAAGTGTCAAATACTTTCCCTGATGTCTGTGACAGGTGAAACACTGCGATTTCTAGCTGAACATTAAAAACCACAAAACCAAAACGGAAATGTTTGTGAGTAGGTACTAATCAAAACTCAATGAAAACAAAACAATAATATTCTTGATAAAGATTCAGTTGAAAAATATTAAGAAAATATTGCATCTTCCTGGAAGCTGTACTAGTGCAAAAATGGTAAGCAAGTCTTCAGTGTTTTGCACTTCTGTTGGGGTTTTATGCAGTTCAACTTTAAAAACCTACATGCACATGAACTAGTTTTGAGTCTTATATGTTTTGCACTACAGGTTTTTTGTAACTATGTTTTGAATGTACATACACTTGTACTTTGTGGGATACTTTCCAAAGGTGATATAGAGGACCCAGTATAAAAAGAATAAAATATTTTATTGTGTGAATAATTTAAAAAGTGATGGACCGAGCATTATATAAATGTTGGTTTCAGAGATTTGCATTTTATTAAGCAAGGATTAAATGTCCTGAGGAAGAACATTGTTTCATTTAATCATAACTTTTAAAAAATGAATATGTGTTGGTTGTTTTTTTTTTTTCTTTTTTTTTTTTAATTCAGGAAAGACAGATTTAGTGTTAACTAATGAAAACATAGTTGCTATAGGCATGATTCATCCTTGCAAAAAAGTATATGGATAAGCAAATGGATGTTCTGATCCCTGCAGAACAGAGTAGATGTATGTGCTTCTCATTATCCATCTACTGTGTCATGCTGACATTCATGTGTAGTGTGCTGTGTGCTTTGCTGGAGCCCCACCTCATTCCCAGGAAATGATGAATAGTAAAATCACACAGAATGGATGAAAGGGATCACGGGAGGTCATCTGGTCCAACCTCCCTACTCCCCTAAAGCAGATCACTCAGGATTGTGTCAAGATGATTCGAGTATCTCCAGAGGAGACTCCACAACCTCTCTGGGCAGCCTATTCTGTGCTCAGAATGAACAAGAAGCTTCACTTTCTAGACCTCTGAATTCTTGACAGCTTTTGTGATTGCAGAGGTGAAAGTATTTGTTACAGATGGTTTTCCTTTCTGTTTGTTTTTGTCTTTTTGGTATCCCTAAGGCAGCCAGTGTGCTGAATACAATGTGGATACAAACTTCTTGCTGTTCAAGGCAACATTAGGTTGGAAGATGGGGCTTGCAAAGCCAGTGTCAGCCCACAGTGCTGGCAGTGTGTTTGCCCTCCCTGCTGCAAGTAGCTCATGTGGCACTCTGCCAGCCGTGCCCTCCTGCAGGCGCCGGAGCTGCATGGTGGCCTCGTGGTGTGTGTGCCACGCTCAGGATGGCATCTTCCAGTTGCCCTGGTCGGCAGAGATTGCTCAACCTGAGTCATGCTGTTAAAGACCCTGGGAGGTCGATGCTGAATGGCTGAGGAGAGTGGAATATGCCCAAGGGATTTGCTTTGTTTCGTTCTGTTTTACTTAGTACGAAGGAAAGTACTTCCCGGTAGAAGCCCATGGGAGCAAATTTCATCTCCTCTGGCTTTGCTGTTTGAGACCAGATGAACCAAGAATTCCTGCTAGAGTAGCCCCTTGCTTGTGGAAACAGTCTCTAGTGGCAGGTTTCACTGTGCCAGCTTGTACATCAGAGAAGTGGATGGGGGGGAGAATGTCTACAGGCAGGGACTGCCTAATACTTTTTTGAATTCAGTCATGCCCTTGGTCCCCAGAGTGTGCTGTGGGTGGCACAACCCATTTATCCATTTTTAATGCTGAAATTCAGTTTAAAAAGAGAACAGGTTGAAGTCTTATGCCTTTCTATGCCAGTGAAAACACTTTGAGTAAGTTCAAATAGCCTAGTATTTATTCTCCCCCTCGTGCTCCAAGGTTTAAAAAGAAATTATAATTTTTTTTTCTCTCAAACTGTATCTTGCAGAATCACTTCCAAATTCTGTAGCTGAGATGTAAATGTGATGGATGTGATAGAATTACTGGGTTGACTAACAAGAGTACACCAAGTAGTTACAATGAAACTTGGATTAATTGCTTGGGTATACTTGTTTTGTCTAAGTTTTTAACTTATGATCCTGCCCATGCATAATCTGTGTGCTTCACTGATCTTATTGTCCCTTGCCTCTATGGAGAACCTCTGTCCCTGGCGCCTTAAAATAAGTGCTCAGTCATACTTTCAATTGGATCTGTTCTGTGAAGGCTGTTGCTCACAGAGTGAGCAAAGAGAATGGGAGAAAACAACCTGCAAACCAGCACTGTGTTGAAGACAGAAACAGCAATTCCCATAAATTACATGTATTTGAGGAATATGTCTGTTCTGGGAAATAAAGGTAACCAAGTTGAAGATGGTTCCATGCTGTGTTATTTCAGCCCATATTCAGTACATTTTAACAGCTCATTTTGAGGACCCGTTTCCTACGTGATTCAGGTTCAACACATTTCTCCAAATGCCAGGCAAACTGCAAGTTGTATGGAAACACTGGGCTGCTGGTACCTGAGGCTAGACCCAGAGACAGACACGAGTGGTTGTGAATATACAGAAATGCAGATTTACTACGTGTAATAATTTTTGCAATGGTTCAAAATTATGTGACAGAAATCAATGGTGTTAATAATTCTAATGAGAAAAAATATTAAGATTACTGATTTTAATGTGTTCTTATAGGAGAAGCTGAAGGCTTTGATTCTACTATTTTTTCCCCACAGTTTTCTCTTTTAGAGAACCGGCTGCTGCTTTGCACACACATACAGCATACTAATAAGATATTATTTTCCACCTCTCAGATCTCTTTTGAATTCGAATGTATCTATTAGCACCTTTACAACTCAGCTTATGCATATCCCAAGCCTATGTGATTAACTATTTCTACTGTACCATTTGGTGGGTGGCATTGCAAATTACAGAATAACACAGGGAAACAGAGTTTTCTGCTGTGGGTCTTAACACTGTGTATGGAAAATGCAGAGAGGGAAAAAAAAAAGAGACATTTAAAGTCATTTGGGTCTACATTATTTAAGCTGGCAGGGATCCAGGGCTTGTAATTTTAAGGCTGTAATGGATTAGGATGGTGACTGGTGAAGTGAAGCCTTGATAAGGATTTTGAAGGCTGTTTCAAGAGCAGAGGTCAGTACCAGTACAAGTCTGGTGGAGGAAATGTGTATGGCTGAGAACTGTTCCCCAAAGGAAGGTGCAGAGTGAGAGCTGGCTCAGGACAGTCAGCAGGGTGGGCATTACATTTTCTGATACTGGGCCGAGGTATTTGGCTGTTCCTGCTATGGCAAGATGATGGTAGAAGGTGGAGACAGAACTTGCATGGGGAACCGAGGGAGGAAGAACAAGGAAAAAATAGGGAAAAAAGAGCTTGTTTTGATGTGATTGTGAAATGTGTCACAGTGGTGAGGCACACCTGCCTGCATGTCCCAGTGCCACCTTTGGGAGCACCGCTTGTCTGGATTTTGAGGGCTCTTGATGTGGGTGAAAAAGGCAGTGAACTCGCTCTGCTGCTCCTGGTAATCGCTGTTTCTCCGTGAGCTTTGCGGGGGCCTGAGGCTGTCTTCATCTGGCTTCTGAGAGCAGCTTCTATACCTGAACAGTCTTGTCAGGTTTTAGGTTTCCTGGCAACTTTGAAGGCTGCACTCCATTCCCAGAAGGGCATCAAGGGTCTTTCTGCTGAAGACAATAAAGGCTGAGTCAGGTCTGCAGGCTGCATCAATCTAGGGCTTTTTTTTCCCTATTAGATGTGATTTTTTCTAGCAGACAAAAATAAAATGTTGGCTTCTCTGAAAAATGCTGTTGGTGTGAGGATCCAGCTCTGGCAGTAGACTTGGGGTATGGCAATATTGTCTGTCATCTGCTGCACTGCTCTCAGAGTCCTGATGACTCTCTAGCTAGCTTAAAACTGAGCTGTCTTGATGTTTTCAGAAACTTTGGCATTGTGGTCGAAGAAGAGAGGATCAGTGTGCCTCGTGGTGCTGCCTGTTCCTAATGAGGTATGGGCCTGCACCACTTACTGCAAGGGTATAAAACTGGATTGTTTCCTTACCTCTCCTTGAATTTAGCATCAGAACTACACTGTCTTCTGGAGTGATGACCTGCTCTGCTTCTCATTTCTTAGGGCTGGCTTGGACAAGCATCTTTCTGACCTGATCTCCAAGTGTTGCTTTTCGTTACAGTCCAGATAGGGCAGGGAGCATGTGCTCTTCTATGCTGACTTTCAAAGGATTCTCCAGAGACTTTAAAGCAGTGTTGACTATGGTTTACAGCTACCTGCATGGAACAGATGTTGTAAACAATTTCAATCTTGTCCTCAAATTTTGGGGCCTTTGAAGATACTACTCTTTTAAATTTTTTATTTTTCCTTAAAATCCTTGCTGTTAATGAAGCTGCTTGTCAGGGACGTTTTTCAGAGTAGTGTTGTCTTTTGTGCTGTAACCTGCTGGCTTGCTGTCATCATGAGCCATGGCCACAGAAAAATGTCTGCCTTTGCATTTACAGTAGCGATGCTTAATGGATTTGACAATCAACTGGAGCTGCAACATCAACAACTCCTGCAAGTTAGGTAAGTCTGAGAGACTAATTGTTATCCTAAACTCCATGGGCTGAGTTTAACTTGGATGCTCTTTAGTCACCTTCTGGTACAAGACTCTGAAGCCAGTGTCAACATTTTAAAGTAAACCCAATTCATGACTTGTCACATTATAAGAATAGCCCCATTATGCTCAACCAAAGGCCCATCAAGTTCAGTATCCTGTTTCTGACAGTAGCTGATAATTAAGGAAAGGGTGTAACTGCAGGGAAGGTATTGAGTGATGTTTCCCCAATACGTTCTCCCACCCCTCAGCAGTTCACGGCTTAGAGATTTTCTGATCTCCGTGTTTAATAAGTCTTTGTGGCCTTATCTTTTGTTTGTTTGTCAGATTCTACTTTTGCTTTCAGCATCTGCAGCACTTTTGGCAATGAATTTAGCAATTTAATGATTCACTCTGTCAGAAAGTCCTCACTTTTGTTTGTTTTAAAGCCCTGGCTGAAAGTTTCATGTGATGCACCCCTATTTCTTGTATATTGAGAAACAAAATTTTTTATTCATCTCTTTCATGCCACTCATGATTTTATAGAGCTCTAATGAGAACCTAAACGGAATGACTTTTAGTATGATTTAAGGCTCTGTATTATGTCTTTTGTTTTCTGGCTGTTTATATTCCATTTGCTTTTGCTTTATGTTTATTTCATCTTTATTTCACAAATTTAGTCATTTTGAGAAGATTATTTTGTCTAATTAAGTTAGAATTAATCCAGGGGCAGTGATAATTTGAGAGTCAGGATTGGAAGGTAGTTTATTTAATCTATGTGTCTTCAAATCCTTTGGATTCAATTTGCCCAGCTTTCATACTGATGGATGCTGTATTAAATTATTTAAATAGATGAATTAAATTTGGAGCAAACAGAGGCTAATGCATTTCACCCTCAAATAACACGTCTCTGTAGCCAGGGAGCTTTTCTAGGAGAACTGAGGAGACAGTTGAGAGCTGGAAGCACTGTATGCAAAACAGGGGGTAAGGGCCACACAAAACCCCCTTTGATTTATCCTCTAGAACTAATTTGTCGATTCCTTGTGGTCAGATTAGCAGAATGGAGCCAAGAAAGAAACCTCACAGAGACTGACCATGTGAGATGAAATAATAAGCAGCTGTTGCTCAAGAAAAAGCTCAGACCAGACTTGCAGAAATGTAATTAGCAGCATGCTGGCTGAGCTGTTTGCATGCCTAAAGCCTGCATAATGCCCTTCTGGGGGGCAGTGGTAATTTTTAGTCTCTCTTTTGGAGACAGCTTCTTTCTCACTAAGAATCAGGACTGGAAAGGGATAAAAGAGATGGAAAAGAGCAGAATATGGTCTGCAGCACTCAGGGACACTAGATGGGGATATTTGCTCACTTTGTGGCTTTTGGTACCCCTCACAGCTTTTGTGGTGATGTTACCGAGGTACAAGGAGGGCTGGTGACATCCAGAGGAAGGGATTGATCAGAGGGGGTTGCATGGGACTTGTGGGGCAATCTACACCTTTGCTGCCATTTCTCACTCTACAGCTTCCATCTCAAACACAGCTGGTCTGTACAGCTCAGGACATGCTGAGGTCTCTCTTCTGGCTGTGAAACACAGCTCAGCATCATGTGGGGTGGGATGGGATGGTCGTGGTTCTTTCTCTGCTCTAGGAGGAAGAAGGGCCAAATCTTCCCTATGGAAGAGGGAGAACCGAAACCACGGCAATGTTACCTTTGTGGGCCTGCAGCATTGCTGCTCTAGGTGTTACTGGTGTGTTATTGAGGGCAAGAAAAGGACATGAAGCTACTTCTTGTATTCCTTTCCAGTACACGTTTGTCTTGCCAAGTGGATGTCATTTAAAACAGGAGACTCCATCCCTGACTCCGAAGTCTTGGCTGTGTGATGTGTGACCCAGGGTGAAGATGGGCTGCTGAAACAACTGTCTCACAAGGACATGACTGCTATCTTTGCAGGCCCTTGCAGAGCCACTGGGCTAGGATGGGCTTTGGGCAGTCCCAGAGAAGAGCACAGTCACAAGCACAGGGAATTCACATGTCACTGGTACTCAGGACAGATTTCAAAGGTGTCCATGGGATGCAAGATAGAGCTGATGTGTTCTGGCTCTGTGGGATGCTGGTGGCAGTGTTGGTAGATGCTGCTCCATATATTTTGTGCACGGTTGGGCTGGACAAAGGGCTCTAAAGAAAATAAGAAAGCCTTGAATTCTCTTGTTAGGCTGATGAGTAGAAAATGAGGAAAAAAGCGGTGTTACTGACAGTCTTCAAAATCCATAAAGGATAGACGGTATCTCTTACTAACACTTGTGGGACAGATGTAATAAAAACAACTTGCTTGGATCAAATATCTACATTTTGTGTATTAGGAAGCTCTTCTGTTTTTTTGTTGTTTGTGCCCATACACACTCAGAGGCAGAGGCTCTGGGTAACAACCACCTGTCAATATCTGCTGATATCAGAATTTGTTTCACCCTTGGAAATACTATTGAGTGGTCAGTGAAGCCAAACACTAGAGCGGAAGCTCCTGAGTCATACATAGGTCCCCATGTTAGTTCGTGTTC
Source organism: Mystacornis crossleyi (assembly GCA_013400655.1). Taxonomy (NCBI): domain Eukaryota; kingdom Metazoa; phylum Chordata; class Aves; order Passeriformes; family Timaliidae; genus Mystacornis; species Mystacornis crossleyi. Next base: position 36,238 of record VYZQ01050453.1, read on the forward strand.
TAATGACTTTAACCATTCTGACATTAAACACTCCCAGTGTCCTGTTTCACCATCACTGATTGCTGATATCCCCAGCAAGGAAGTCGTTAAGTCACAGATCGTAGATGATTGTTAAGGTCCCTTCCAACCCAAACCATTCTCTGATTTTATACTTCCCTAAGTTTGTTTGTGGTAAAGAAAACTGAGATCTTCTCCAAGTTCCCTTTTGTATTCTAGAAATTTTAGAAAGTTTAGGCTTTGGTGTAGTGAAAGGTATAGCTGATTTTCAAAAGGAACAAATATCCTTTCTTTCTCCTGCATAGGTTCATAGCTTCATTGTACTTCTCTTAAGGGTTGCCTATTGCAGGTTTCGTATACAGCCTAGCATTCGGCATGCTAACACCTTCTGAGTAAAATTAACAACTGATGGAAAATGTTTGGCTGAGCTAATGGAGATTTTTGCATTTCCCTTTTCTCAGGATCAGAAGGCTGCCTGAGCTATATTATTTTCTTGGCTTAGTTTCCAACTCTTTTTTTTTTTTCTCTTTTGCTTTGACAGTATATGTTTAGATGAAAAAAAAAGGGGTGGAGGAGCTCTGTGAGTGACTCCTTTGATGAAACATTAATTGGTATCTACACATGCAGAGGTAACAAACTGCTATTCTTGAAATAGGATCTCTACCCTTCTTGTGTAAGGGCTTGTGTCCTGGTTTGGACAGGTGTCTGCTAAGGAAGGCAGGAGTCCCCCTCCCACCCCGGAATGGAAAAATATAACCCACTTCCTCCTGAACTATTATAGTTTTGAAAATGAGGGGCTTTCAGGCAAACATATAAGAAATAGGAATAACAGGTCTTTACTTATATATATATATATATGTACAACAAGGCAAAGCAAAAAAAAACAACAATAACTAAGGCAGTAACAAGTAATAGGAATCAGACCGCAGTGACGGCTGCTGGGGCTGTAAGGGCACTTTCCCTTTTGCTGCAGCGACGGCCGGAGTTGACAAGGGCGCTCCGGAGCGAGGTCGGGGAGCACGGGGGAAACTTAACTTGCCCAAGCCGGGAAGGGATGGGAGGAAATTTCAGCAGCCCCTGGGCAGCCGGTCCTGGTGCTTTAGCAGGATTCCCTGGGAGCAGTAGGCTGGAAACGGCAAGGATGGATGCAGAAAAGTATCCCGGGTGGCAGGCGAAATGCACAGAACTCCGAGGCCGCAGCCGGAGACTCCGGGACCCCTCGGCAGGCAAGGGGTGGTGCCCTCAGTGCTGTGTCTCAGCGAAAGCTCCAAAAGCAGCGGTGAAGAGATGGCAGAAGTAGGGCAGGACAGAAGGACAAAGACAGCAGAAAACACGGCCTCGTGGCGAGAAGAATTCTCTCCGCGGCGGCTGCAAGTCCCACTCCTTCCAAACGCCAGGAGAGCAATGAATCCCAAGCCCTTTTCCCCACCTCTTTTTTTTTCCAGTTTTAAATCTTGAGATATTTCTGCTCCCCCACCTGAGAAGACGCCACCAAGGCCAAGAAAAAGGACCATTGGGCCCCTCCCTTGTGGCTGGCTAGGTCCTTTGTTTTTCTTAAGTACCTCAGCAATCGCCCCTTAACATGGGGAAAAAATTCCTTTGAGAGGAGAAAAGAACACATGCAAACACAAAAAGAAAACCTTCTCAACCCCCAACAGCTTGCATTTCTGAAAGGGATGGACTTCTTAAGCTTATTTGGTTTGGATTTTTTTTCAAGTGGAAACAGAGTTTTCTCTTCAGCAAACTCCAGTCTCCAATCCCTGACTTTGGGCTTGCCTACATTTGGAAATGTACCAAAATAACTATTCCAGAATAAGCTCCCAAGAGGATATTTTAGAACTAGATTAAATTAATTTGGAAATAAGAACTCTTATTTTGGAATAAGAGTGTCCGCTTTGGGATTTATATTGAAATAAACCATCTCGGAATAATGGTAGCTATTTTGGTATATTTCCAAGAACAGACAAGAGCTGAGCAATGTTCTGAAATAATTACATTAAAATCTCATGGATGTGATGGATAATGGAGAAAAATGTCAATACTGAGTTAGAACAATTTGGAGTGAGTGTGTCTGATGGTGTCATACACTTGTTCATTGGGGTTTTTTGAGTTTAAGCAAAAGATCCCATCCTGCAGGCTATGTACATAATTTGTTATTAATATTTTAGTCGCAACACTACTGTGCTAGGAACAGTCTTACAGACACAAGTCCCACCTCTGCACAACCTCCAGTCTAGAAATAATCCATTTGCCTTGTAATGCCATAGATATCGGCATGTCTGTTTTGCTGATAAAATAGGGGTTCGCAACTCTTTATAGCACTCCTTCTTTATAACTCTTGTTTATAACACTCCTTGTTTGTAACACTTATTTATAGCACTCCTTGTTCAGGCAAAACTGCTACTTTGGTTTGGTTTCTTGAAGGAAAGCAGAAAACGATAGTTACAAGAAGACGGAAATTATAAAAAGCCATGCATTTGTTCTGTATTTGTAGTTACTGTGCCACCCCTCTCTGCTTAGTTTACTGTAGGGAGCACGTGAGTCATTACTGGGAAGGCAAAAGCCATGTGCTTCATTACACCCTGTGGCACGGAGCCAGTACAGATGTGACATGTATATATCACCTCTATTTACATACACACAGTACGTATGGAGTCGTAGTTTAAAGTAACACTTTCCCATTCAACAAGGAATGCTCACGGCTGAGAAAGTTTTGTTATCTATCTGGGTAAGATTTTTCCTTCTCCCTTTAGGCACTTTCATTTGTACCTTGACTCTCAGTGAGTGGAGGTCACAGGGATTTTCTCTGTGGCAAGAAAAGGTCCCGCTCTGTATTTACCCATATTCTAATCTTCCATATACTTTCAATACTATAGTGGTTCCATACTGGAGGTCTAAAAAAAGATGTGGAAATTCAGTGGCACAATTTCAAGGTTATCCCACAGGCCAGCAAATCCATAATGTGATTTTTTTTCTCTCCTTTATGGTACATCATAATAAAAGAAGTTGATATAATATGAAAGGGAAATATAATATGAAAGGCAGTTTCTTCTTATCAAATTATCATATCTAGCATCAAGCCTGTGCTTCAAGGTAACTCTAGCTAATTCTTTGTAGCAATAAATATCTATTACATTTATCACATTGAGTTTGTTTCCCCTTCATTTCATCCAATTACCTTTTCTACAACTGGAAAATATATCAGAGCTGTCTCAACACATTTTTTATGGATGTTAACTTACTATTAGCTTCTTGATCTTTTGTCAAGATGTGCTTTAATTAAAATGTTCATGTAACTTCTTCAGGTTTATCCTTCACTCCTTCGCTATCCAGATAATTGATGGGTTTGCTTTTAAAAGTGGCATACAGCAGTCCCAAGAGCTGGGCTAGGACTGAAATTATGTGGGTGTAGAAACTTTTAAACAGGTTGCTATAATGCCAGAGTTTAGGGTGCTATAGTCAGAGGTCTGTCAGCATTACTATTATAGATATCTCTATCTGGTGGTTTGCTGCTTTGCTATTAAAATTCCCATAGGAAATACAGATATAAATAGCCTCAATCGGCCAACCTTTTTTAAAATTAAAAAGACATATGATTTCATAATGTGAAAATGCATTTGGTGCTGCTCACTCACTCCGTAGCTCCGTGACAGTGACACTATATCAGCTCCTAGAAGACAGCAGGTTTTCCCACTGCTTTCTTCCAGAGCCTCAGCAGTGGGTTCCCCACACGATGGCACTTCAGGGATTCCTTTTCCAATGGGAGTGTGTTGTGTGCACAGCGCAGGGATAGTGCTGCTATCTTATCGATTGCATCTCATGTTTCTTTCAGCTCCTTATTCCCATGTGCAAATCATGGTATTAGCCAAGATGTGTGGGTTGCTTATATGTGTTGTTCATATCTGATACAGGCTTTTTTAGCTGGGGTGATGTGAGGCCAGAAGATGGATTAAGACAGAATGAACTGAGTGATTCAGAAATCTGTGATTGGTAAAGGGTTGTCATTGAAGGGGGGAGTTTTAATTGAACTCCACAGCCTTGGCTGCTTTCCTCCAAACTACTCACCAATCCTGACAGTAACAAATAAGTTAAAAATCTTTGTGATAGGTATCTTGTAGATACCACGATGGCTTCCCCATGCCAGTGGTGAGCAGTGGGCTGCGGGGTGAGCTGTCCAAACTGCTTGGCTGAACATGTTGCTTTGCCGGATGAACCCAAAGCTATTGTGAAAGCACGTTCTAATAAGGAAAGAAAACACTTGGGGGCTATTTCAGGTGAGTGACCTTGAGAGAACCATCTACAACATTTTACATAAGTGCATAGAAACCAACTCCTCCTTAAGAGAGGGAAAAGAATAGGTGTCCAAAGGCTCAACCATAGGAGCCTTTCCAGCTATCAGGATGAAATTTCTCTCCTTCTTTGGGCCAGCCTGAGGAAACTAGAAAAAGTATAGGGAAAAGGATTAATTTCTTTGAATGTCTTTATTGTCTCCTTCTCAGCATATGTCCGTTAAAGGAGGTGATGCAGGAGACTAATTACTGAGGTTAATGTTCTGAAATCCTTCCATACTCAAGACTATTTATGTGGTTGAGGAGATGTTAATACCTGCAATCAGTCACAGATTCACAGGGGAAGGTGCTGACCTTTTGAAGACTGCGGGGCTTAGGCCTCTGAATTCAACAGTCAGGTGTTGCCTGAAATCCTCTTTATTTCAGCCCTCACAGAAATCCCCAAAGGGTTGGTTGCAACAAAACATTTGCAATACGAATGCAAGAAAATGTAAATCCTGACTTCAAAGGGTTGCATCTCCCCATCTGTTCTGATGTTTCTTTAGAAACTTTCAGGTTTTGGGCAGATATTGGCAGCTTCTCTCATCAGGGAGAATTTCAGGTGGTTACTGCTCTGCCCTGGGTTCCTCCAGAGCATGGCACAGAGGAGGAGCTCTGCTGCTCTAGGATGATGTGCTGCTGGAGAAGAAATAAAACTGCCCTAAGGCAGGCTCACAATGCAACAGCCTAAAGGAAGATCTGGCATATGCCCAAAATGTCTATTCCCTTCTGCTCTCCTGATGTTTCATCAATCATATCACCTCTGTGTCATGATTGTCAGCATGGAGAAAAATATTTGGAGTGTTCTGGTTTCCTCTTACACTGGCAGGGTGGTTTGTTAGTGGAAGGAAAAAAGCCTTTTAATGGATACTAGTTCCTTAAATCAGAAATATCCACCTGATAAGAGAGCCCACAGAACTAAACTCACTATGGTAAAAGTCTGTGAAGCTCTGCAATTTATACTTTTTACAGGATAATGAATATGGATATGTTAATCCACGTTATCATGGTTACATCAGTTAGACAAAAGGTGAAACATATTCAGAACATGTTTTTCATACATGCAGACACCCAGATCTGCTCTGGGTGCCAGGTGACAGTCTTTTTTGGAGCTGTGGAAGCTCCTGACTCCAGAGAGTCAGCAGAACTCTCACAGCTCTGGTTACCAATGACTGCCCCTCAAACAAGACACAGAACTTGCATTCTTGATAGAAAAAGCCAGCAAAACCCAAACAAGCAGACTCCCAGCTCTTGCAGATGTCTCCAACACACCAAGAAGCAGCAAGATAAGGGCACAAACACCCTTTCTTTCCCTCCTCACAGGCCATCTTTGGACATTTATAGAGGTACCAGTAGAGGAAAGATGATTAAAGCAGTTAAGAACAAGCTGGGGAAACTCAGCCTGCACCTTGTCTCCTTAAACCACCTTACCTCTAGAGCATCACACCAATGTAGCCTCAAGAGTCAAAAGGGCAGTTGTGTAGGCATTGGCATCCTTCACCTTACAGCTGCTGAACTGAGCACCTTCACAGGAGTCTATTTCTTTTCCTCTGGGAGGTCTATGCCACACACTTAATTTGATGTTAAAATATTTGACCATTTTTCCTACTACATAATTAAACAGATTTAGTTGAATATATGGAAAATACTATTTTCATATTTCCAAATTTTTCATAAAGTACTATTAGATAAGCCACCACTTGGAATGAGGCCAAGTGTAGGACATTAATAATTTTGAAACATTTTAAATATCAGAAATGTGTAAAATGAAGATTTAATTCAAAGTTTTTCCCACCCTTTTACCCAAGCTCTAAACCTTGAGCAAGGGAATAAGTGTAGCTTCAAATGGGAACTTCAGTAGAATTCAATTTTAAATTCAGCAGTCACTAATGTTATTATATCCTTTCTGTGGTAAAGCCCAAATGCCTGGCTCTCTCTGTGATTCCCTGGCTGTGGGCAGCATTCTTTTTCAGAAAGAAAAGCAACATGTACATTTTCAGAGATTAGAAATAGAGGCATCTTTATAATACTGATTTTGGTGGTGCATCTTCCTTGTTTCTTTCTTACTTGAGGGCAAAGCCAGATGATCTTGTTCTGAGGATCTCTGACAGTGGCTATACCATGTCTGGCAGTCACTACAATCTAATTCTACTGGACATAATCAGCATAAGTTATTCCCTGTAGATGGTTTCCAAAAATAGAAGTAGGTATGATCCTTGCCCTACAAGGCTCACATAAAAGAGAATATAAAAGACTGGCAGATAGGGGAGAAAAAGTAAAAGGAGCAATGGCTATGGCAAGTACACAGAGAGAGATAAATTAAATCCAAATTAGTCCTTTGGTGTGATAGTGAGACTGAATAAGCAAGTTTATTAAAGGGAAAAAATATATTTCAACTAAAAGATAGAGATGCATGAATAGCTCTCAGAATAACACGCAGAATGGCAGCCCCCTAATAGTATAAACCCTACGCTACAATTGAAAAAGCCTTTCCTTCAGTTCGAATCACTTGTCTCTGGTGTTGCCCTGTCAGTGTGATCCAGCAAGTAACTTCATCCTTCCTCGGGCACCCCATCTCTCTCCTATAGCTGACTTTAAAATGCATCATTATCTCATTTCCTTGTCACATCCCAAATTGTTTTCAGAGACTGTTGGGCTCTCCACAAGTGACGAAAAAGCTGTGAGCACAGGCCTTGATGTCCAGACCCCTCAACAGAGCTTGGATCACACTTCACCCTCTAGGCTGGATGCTCTTGGGAGGATTTCCTGAAGGAAAGGAAGCCCTTTTGTAAGGCAGGGATGGGGATGCTGCAAACCCCAGACTTGCTGCTTCTCTCAAGGTTTTTCATGTCTCTTAGTGCCTGCTGCTGCAGTCTCGTATGTGCTCCCACGTATTTGTCTTCACCCTGTCCCTGTGAAGTGTGGCTCTACTGCTGTTCCTCTCCGACAGATGACTGAAAAACTTGCTTGAGGTTTGCAGAGGAAATCTGCATGGCACAGGCTTGAGCCTAGCTCTTGTGTAGTCTCATGTGAAGGGGAGAGATCGTGCCTGGCTGAAGTAGCCACACAGAAGAAGGGAGTATCCCAGGCATGAACTCCTGTGGTCACCTAGCAGTGTTACCCGCTTCAGCTCTGGGTGCCATGCTCTAGGCTTTACTGGTTGCTCTCGTGTTTTGCATTTCTACATCCTGAGTGTTTTCTGCTATTTAGGGGATTTCAGGCTTTACTCACCTTGTTGTTTCCTGCAAGAGTCTGCGGATGTGTCCTTCATGGATGGTACAGCCATGTGCTCATGTTTATGGGTAGCACACTGTACACCTGGCACACTGTGGTACACCTGGTGTCTCCAGTGCAGGGAGCCTTTCTGCCTTCCTTGGCCTTTGGAACGGGCTGCTTTTGGGGAAAAGACTCCATCATACGAAAGCCTCTATGGATGGGGAAAAGATATCAATAAAACGATTTATTGCTCCAATTCTGGAGCCCCCCTGCAACTTTTACCTTAATGTATCACTCTACTTGCAAGTATGTCAGTGGTTGACTTGTCCCATAAAGCCATGGAATTTTCTTCTTTGTGCGCAGGAATTTCTGGGTAATCTGGCGGTAGGAAAAGGGATGGTGCCGATTTTGCTGTTACATCAAATCACTTGTGCATATTTAGCTCTGTCTTTTGTGTGTTGATTTCGGGATCAGTCTCCAGGCCTACATATTGAAAAGCTGCTCCCAGTGTTGTTTTGGCTGTTTGTTTCTTCCTGTCTTTCAGGACAGTGAAACTTGCGGCCCAAAGGTACAAATTGCTCTCCACAGTGAGCATACCAGTGATGGCCAGATGGAAATGTGTCACCTTGTCGTGTTCCCTGTGCCCCCCTGCACACTCGGGCACGGGAATTGCAGCTACAGTGTAACTCCTACCTGTAATTCCTACCTATCTGTAATTCCTACCTGTAGCAGTGAGGCAGGAGCTGTTGTGTTTGAGAAGGGAGCTGAGGGCACCCCTGGGCAGCTGCCTCGCAGGTGTGGAGCAATGGGAACTAAGGCACTCAGCAAATGCCTGCTTTCCCTGCCGCTGGCTTAGCAGGCGTGTGGGTGTACATGCTGTGGGTGTCTCAGACTTGTTAATAAAGCTAAGGATATGAATAATACTTAACTGCTATTGCATTCTGCTTCTGCCACTGCTTTCACTGGTAGCAGGAGCTGGATGAGAGAGGGGATGCTGTGGATGCACAAAACCTTCATCTTCCTGCCATCTTTACTTTCTGATTCCATTTCACCAGGAATCAAACAAATTTACAGTGTTTTAAATTGAGAATATTTTAACTAAAGTTTCTCTTTAGAAGGACAAATAAATCTTGATCTTTTGATTAAGGATGCACAATTAAGTACTTAAAAAATAAAATGGTTGCTTATGGGCTGTGTTCCACTGATGGTAGTCCTGTTCAATATCAGTTTAAGATTATGTCTTTCTTAATGTGGCACATATTTTCCTACAGTTTTTTAATGCAAGAAGAATGTTCTTTTACTTATCTTTTAGATAAGTAGATAAAAATTTAGGTACATTTAAAAGGAAAGAATACTTACATTTATAGTTTCATATTGTAAGTTTGCCATGACAGAAGGCTATAAAACACTGTTCTGGGGAAGAGAGTGACCAAAAAATAGCTTTTGAGGAAAAGTAAATAGCGAGGGGAAAGAACGCACTAAACTAAGACCTCACCAAAAGAACAAAGCACGATGGAGATGTGTCGGGCTACAAGTACAAAGCGTAAACACAAAGCACTCTGATTAGTCAACTAGTCTGCTTCTTAGGTTTATTAAACATGACAAGAAATTTAATAGAGAACAAAATCAAGGTATTTGTAAAACACTAAAGGTGAAACTGCTTGCTGTTTACAACCAGTGATTTTTATTTTGTATTTCATAAGAACTGCCTGTCTCTGTCCAAAGCAGAACAACAACAACAAAAAAGAATAAAATAAATAAGAAATGGTGCATTGTGATCACAATCATAAGCTGTTTATATGTATGCTTCAAATTAAGGGTTTGGTGTCATGGAAACAGCTTCTTCATTTGGAAAGCTCTGCGGCAGTGTGAGAAGGAAAAGACTGGAGAGGGCGAGAGGAAGAGGGAGCGCAGTAGCACGGCCGTGCAGCCTTCCCAACATCACCAGCTCCCTCCCTTTCCCGGAGACAACGGAGCGAACAGGAGGGCAGGGCTCCCGCGCTGCCTGCCTCACCTCGCTCTGGAATAATGCAAATCATTCCCCTTTTGCTGTTTGTCATCTGCCAGTCTGCATGTGGCTTATTTTGTAGTTAAATCACAGTGTAGTTCTAAATACTTTTAAAGGGAATTTTCTTTAATGAAGGGAGGTGCGTGTATATATATATGTGTGTGTCATGTAATTTTGTAAATGGACTTCACCTAAAAACAGTATTTATCCACCAAAGTAAATGAGTCCAGAATTTCTATAAATACTGTTTTTTCAGTTCTGCTTGTGTACATACATGCATAGTACGTTTTGTGCAATTTTAGTGTTAAAAAGACATTCCCTGTTGCTCCATGTCAGAGGAAAGCAGTCGTTTGTGTAAAGAGTTTCTAAAATTTACCAGGAGAGAAACCTCTCCAATGAATACAGAATTACAATAGATGGTTGGGAATTAACACCACCACTTGTATTGTCATAGCTTTGATGCCAAATTATGCTCATTTTGTGGGCACAGTTCAGATTACTCAGGAATTGATTGCATTAAGCAGTAACAGGAGAGCTTTACAGGGACTAAATTAAGGGCATGTGCTATATTTCTGCTGTGTTGCTGTCACGCACATCACCAGGGAGCAGAAACAGACCAATCCTATACAACAGATAATTTTTTTTTAAAGCATAGTAAAGTTAGATCTAAAATCCTGAGGTGGGATCATGTGAAAGCAGTGGAGATGTTCCCTACTCCTTCACAAAGCTCAGGCTGGCATCACGCAAAGATCTGGTTATGGGGCAGGGCGAATCCTTTGCTGCTTTCACAGTGGGGCCAAACATGCCCCTTCCTTGGGCTACCAGATGAAAATGCTGCTCTTCTCTCCACCTAACTTTCTAACCCAGCTAGGTGTGAAAATTTTGGTGATTTGGGCATCTTGCGATGGTGCTGAGATCTTGGGAGACCTGTTCGACAAGTGGTTTAATTTCAAAGCCAGAAGTCAGCTATGTCCCCAGCCCAGGGGGAAAGAGCTGTCCACACCAAAGCAGGGGTTGAGGCTGGGGCCACACTATCTCTGGAAAGGGAAGAGCCACGGAGGAGCTACTGGCTGCCTGTAGAACTGGCCAGCCCCAGGGGGAATGGGGGCGGTTGCAGGGCATCCACGACGTGGGTCTGGTTTATAACAAGCTTTCACTGGGCTTGTTCCCTGCTGTGTGCTCACCCCCAGAGGTATCTGCTTGTGGTTTGGCTTCCCGGCAGGGAGGAGTTTCTGTACACACTGCTTGTTCTCCAGTGTGGGCATGTGGAAAGGCAGGAGAGAAGTTTCAGGAAAAAAAGCAAATATATTTCGCTGAAACAGATCACTTTGGTTTAAAGCTGTCATTTACCTTCCCTGTACCTGAAAAAAATGGTGTTTCAGTGAGTGTCAGAAAAAAGAGTAGTCAGGATTTTCTTGTGTGTGTGTTTTTCTTTTCTTAAAAACAGTTTCCAGTTTAAGAAATGTGCTAAATGAAGCACCTGCCCTCTCAAACAACCTGGAAGAAAGAGTGAGGCTGCAATTCTGCCCACTTTCGTTATGGTTCCTGCACTGGCACAGGGGTATCCCTGTTAACGCTGCAGGAAGGATGCTTCTGGTGCAGCAGTCAATTCTGCTGAATGGAATTCTGGTGCAGCAAAATCAGTGTGCAACTTTGGCACTGAAGGTTCATAAGGAAGAGTTCGGTGTTGCTGTGAGAGGTGCTCAGCACTGCAGTGGCAGCATCTACTGGGAAGACATTACCTAACAAAAGCAGCTCATTCTTGTCTGCTGTGCAGAAACAGGTGTGGTAAAGAAACTGGAGGTGGAATGGTAATTGTGATAAAAGTGCTAAATTCTCAGAGGAAAAAAAAAATCTCATTAATGCAGAGGAAAAAAGCCCCAACAAACCTTTAAAATTATAGAAATCTTTCTGTCTTAGAATAGGTAAGGCAGAAAAGCTTGAAATTTCTTTTTCCAGAACCAGGCAATGGAGTGTAGTTTAGTTGAATAGTTCTGCTTCAGACTTTCGTTCCCTCTATTATCAAAGCAACATGAAAGGCATAGAAGCTTGGGCAAAAGAGAAGTGTCTGTGCAGTCTTTCTTTTCCTTGAGTTGTGCCTTTGTGCATGACTTATTTCAGTGTTTTCAAAGGTATTGAGGAACGGGATGAAGAAGTGTGCATTTACATTAGTGGTTTTATTCAGATCTGGAATGCATCTTGAAGCAGCTCTTCCAGTTGCCTGCACTAAGGTCATGTGGTTTGTGGTACTGAGTGGTCTCAGAGCTCATGAACTCAGCTCCTCCTGGATGGAGACCATCGCTCCCACTGCTAATCCAGTGCATCAGATCAGGCTAGACCGTGCCTGAAGTACACCCCTACTCTCCACCCTCCCTGTTTTTTAAAATAATGTGGCATTAGGTATTGCGGTGACCCAGCCCACTTGTGGGCTCTGGCAATCAAACTACCCCACGCCTTGGACCATCCAGTGGGTGATTTCCCCTCCCAGGATAGTGAGTCAGAGGGGGCACCGAGGTATAAGCCACCTCCCACTGGGCGTACCTGAGTCCAAGCCGCATCCCCCCAATCCAGAAAGTTCTGTTCGGTTCGGTTCCCTATTAGCTCCTAGTTGTAACTCCTGCCTCCCTGTTCTCCCTATAGGTTGATGTTAAGTTGTATCCTCCCCTTCGATTGTACCCTATTGGTTATTCCCCTTTTCTCCACCCCATTTATCCCAGTACAAAATTCCCTGCAGAGGGTGGTCCCCGTCTTTTCTGTCCCTGGACCGTCTAGCTAGTAAACCTGCTGGAACCCACACAGAGGGTCCCTGTCAACTTCTCTAGCCCCGGGCGACGCCAGCCAGCACATCGGGCTTGTCTGGATGTGCCTCCTCCGACGAGGAGCCAGCCAGCGAGCGCACCTTTCCCATTTTACCCTGCCCAGGCGCTTCCCTCCCGGGGACGCCTGCAGGAAGGACGCGGTGTCCCCTTTGACCGAGGGCACGCCACCGGACAGCGTCAGTTGGGTCCTCAGCACTGAGTGTTTATTTCCACATATATCTTGCAATGGCAACACAGACACAGCCTTAGGCAATGGAAATGGTTTCAGTTCCTACCTCCCTGCTCCCCATCTACATCTTTGGAAGATCTTTGGCTTTCCCTCAGTCAGAGGGTTGATAGTTGGTGCCCAGTGAAGCTTTGTTTGCAGGAGAAAATGGCTGTTTAAATAGCAGTGATTATTGGTAAGCGTGCGTGGTACAACCTATTGCCGTCTTTCTCCTGAATATGCAATGCACAAAGTTCCCCATATAAGCTGGGTCATTAAGGAGCTGTCTAGATATAATGCTTTTGCAAGTTTTTCATCTAACTTGAAGGTGGGAATGCAAATTCTGAAACTTGGGGACATCCTGTGGCTTTGTAACACTCTCCAGGAGAGAAGTGCTCATTGAGATAAATAGCTCTCACTCATTCATATTCCTCGTTTACTCATGTAATATTTATAATATGGGTAATGTTCCTCCTTTTATAATAGCTCCGTGTGAGTTACAGATAGAACTTAAAATTGCACTTCCTAGTATTTAACTATTTCAGATGAGGCTTAGCAGAGCTGTGCAAGGGGCAGAGCAAAGCTGCTGTGTTGCAGTGGGAGCCTAGGGAATACTGTGCTGCAGGCAGATGTGAACACTGGATTTCCTTCAGTATGCACAAAGGGATAGCAAAGGAGGCGAGGACTCAGGCCTCCCTGCTCTCCTGTCCCTGGTCTCCCTCGATGCTTGGTTTGCTCTGGGAGCCAAGCTTCCTCATGGTCCTGCCTCCCACCTCTTCTATCCCTTTCCTGGGTCCTATCTTTCGAGTTGGGAGCCAGCAGAAGCTGTTCTGGTGATGCAGGGAGGCCACGGTAGAGTAATACTTGTCCTGTGGGCTTCTTGCTCCTGCTTCACGCAAGTCTGGCTCCACATTATTCTTCACGTGTAGGGATACGTGGTTTGCAAACTCATGGCATGAGACAGGGCAATATTTTTCATGCAAGAGGACACAAACATCTGTTGTATCTCAAAGGAAACCTCTCCTGTGCCATACAGTTGGATGGTTGGACTCGATGATCTTAGAGGTCTTTTCCAGCCTTAATGATAATATGATGATTCTGTGCTTAAAACAAAGGGTTCAGGTGCTGCCCTGTTTCTCTCTCGAGCTCTGCACTACCATCCTTCATCTCACCAGAGATGTACATTTTTACATCACTATCTACAACAAACATCCTAGTAGATATTATGCAGTCACTGAGTTTCTTCTTTGTTGAGATGTGAACTCTGCTTCAGGGTAGTGTTTTCTGTATTATGTTTCTTTTTCATTTTCCACTAAGTGGCTTCTTTTTTTTTTTGTCTGTCTGGTTTTGGAGGAAGATCATGGCTGCTTCATGGAATCAAAGCCTGTGAAAAGATTTCTTAGCTAGTCTTTTTAGATGTAAAATTTTCAATAAGTGCTTTTCACAGACATTTTGAGACTCCTGCTTGCTTCAATAGCTATAGCACAAAGACTCAAAGATGTATCTGAATTAGTGGAGGTCATTAAAATAGTTTTTTAAACCATAGAACAAGAAATTTCTTAAATTACAGTGTGATATTAAGAGTGAAAATGGTTGGTACTGGTGACAGAGACAGCAAGAGAGGAGAAAGAAAGGAAACATAAAGCACCAGCAATAAAACCAAGCAAGTTAGTTTAAGAACTGCTGCTCAGTCCTTATAGTAGATTTTTTAGGTCATCTCTAGGACTATGAATATTGTGTATGTAAAAATGATTTACAAAAAAATATCCACCTTGTTCTTCTCAAAACAAAAGGGAATGACTTGGCTGGCTTCATTGCCAGTATAAATTGGGCAGTAAATATAAGGAAAGTAAATTGAAAGAAATGTGGACAAGACTTTGAGCAATTGCCCCAGGTCAGGAAGGAGTGAGGAGGAGCTTGGGACAGGACTGGTGTGGTGCTATTGCTTGGGAAAAGGCTTTTGTTTTCATCTGTATCTCATGTTGTTAAGACACGTGTGGGAAATGCTTCTGATGTGACGGAATGATGGTTTGATGTCCTGCACTGGCCTTTGTCTTAGCAGAAATACAGGAATATTTTCTATTCTGAAATAAAGAAATAAAGTCCATCTTTCTTTCCATCTACCTGAATAGGAGTTAGATTGGACCCTAAGTATTTGAAATAGCTTTGTGTTCAGTTTCAACATGAGCTTGGTCAAAATTAAAACATTAACTTGGGAACAGAAATGAAGGCATGGGTGAGGGCATAAATGACAGCTGGGGAAAAAAGACTAGTCAACAAGTTATTATTCTCATCTTCCCTTTCAGTTTTCATTACATATCACCTGATACCTAGGAGGGATCAGTTTGCTGTTGAGAACTGTAGGCACCACCTCAAACAAAGAACAATAACTGTGAAATGCAGAAACCCTCTGGCGCATGAATTCAAGGTCTTGCTGTAGCCACGGTGTTTGGTTTTTTTTTAAGTGCTTTCGATGGTGGCACTGTTGTCATATTCATAATCTTGAGGTGTGTAGATTACAGTAAGTGGAGGATGATGATGCAAACAATTGTAGACACTTAGATAATCTACATTTTACCAACTTATGTAAAAAAAAATTCAAAGAAGACATTTCAGAAAAAAAACCCACAAAAAGCAGCATGGTGTGACAAAACACATCGTTCAAAGAGCATGAATCAATATTTTAAAAGATGAGCTTTTTTTAAGGCTAAAGAAGCACTGACTAGCCTGCTACACAGAGAAGTTACTAGAGCTGGCCTGAGTTAGTCAGGAAAGCTATGTTGCTCTCCCAAAATAATTAAAGCATATCTGGAAGGTGCTAAGAATCTCTTGATCTAAGGAAATGAAATATTTTGCTCAATTCCAATTTCAGTTGCTCCGTTTCAAATGCAAAAAAGCAACTTAAATCCATAAATGCCTTTGGAAAAGGAAAGATGTCTTTCAGAATAACTATATTGGAAAAAATTAGATTCCACTTGCGTATAAAAAAATTACTGAGAGAAGGGCTTAATGTGTGCATTTATCAGATTTAAATGAAAAGATGGGAAAATAATGAAAGAATTTTACTGCACCATAGTGAGTATTCCTAAAAATTTGCATAGGGTTTTTTTTTTTCTTTTTGATCTATGTTATAATTTTGGGGGTGCTTTGTCAGACTGTGTGTGTGCATACAAATAACAGAGAAAAGAAACTTCAAGTGCTAGAATTGGCAAGCTTAATTTAGGTTTTTTAAAACAATCAGTGCTGGTGGTGATGCTAGTAGTTCTCTTTCTGTGTACTCTTTCTAACATGACTCATTTGTTTGTGATTAAAAATTTAAAAAGCCACTTCAGGCATCCTGTGAGAATTTTCTGCAAATTCCTTTATTTGTGTCAATGGGCCCATATGCAATTTTAGCTCAAAAAATGCCTTAGTAAATCTGCCTTCTGGCACCTAGGATGTTAATAAAAGACAAGGTCATGGCCAAAATTTGCCTCTTCTATCACTGCTGCTGTAAATGGGAGATGAGCTTGTACTTTCAGAGTAGAGTTCGGCCTTTAATTGGTGTTGGCTCATCCTGTGTGATCATGAAACATTATAGTAACACGTGGGGTTTTTATTGTAATTCCTTTGCAAGGGACATTCTTGGTTTTTTTCCTTCTCTCTAGATTGCTGTTTATCAACTCTGCCCAAAGGAGAATGCCATTTATTCTGTAACGATATTTCGTTCTCTAGCCCGATGAGTGGGTGCATCAAGATTTGCCCGTTCATGTTTATCTCAGCTGTTTGGTGAAACTGTGGAAGCACTTTTGCTAAACCCAGCCTCTCTATCCCTGTTCTTCTTTGGCTTTATTCATAGGGCAATCTGAGATTTTTTTTCTGTATTACAAGGGTTTTCATTACACTTTTTCCTCATCTTGTAATCCAAATCTGCCAGTTCTCAGCCAAACCAACCATCATGTTCAGGACCGTGCTCTTATCTTTTGAAGGATGCAGAGATCTGAAAAGCTGATTTTAGTCACTGCTTATTTTGCCTAAAGGTTCTTTGTGGAGCTCCACAAAGCGTTTTTTTGGTATGTATTTCAGACTACTGAGAGGGTTAAAAAGGGACTTGTGTATTTGCAGTATAGAGGAGGAGAAATTGATACCTTAGGAATGCTGAAGACAAGGCTAGGACGTCAAAGGGAATAAGGAGATATTTTGATAAACACTTTTGTCTGCTTCCCATCTGTGGTTATGTGGGCCATCTTGTACTTAATTGTGCATCTGGTTCTGGTTTTGGAATCTGAGGTAAAAAGGCTGTTCTATACTGGAAGTGTTTTAGAATTAAATCCTCCAATTTTTTATTTTATTTTGTTCATTGTACAATGGTGTTGTGTGTTATTTTAGGATTTAGTTAGAGCCTGTCCTGCTCTCGCTGTGCTAGTATGACTATGCTGAATTTTCTCAAGGGTAAACTGCTGCATATACCTGAAGCAGAATCACACTGAAAATCAACATGGAAATCCAAGTCAGGACAAGGCAATTTGTTTTATGAGCGGGGTGATTCACCAGAAGCAAATGAAAGATCCAGGAGAATCAGTCTGATGTCAGCAGAAGATTAGTAACATATGAGGATTTCTCATAAAAATCCAGTTCTGACTAAATGTTTTTGTTGTAAACAACTGCTGCTGAAATGATACACGAGAAGAAATACCCTACTTCATTACAATGCTTGGAGTCTTTCTCTTTTTGCAATATAAATGCACCAATTTTCTTTGGCTTTTATAGCTCTGGCAGATAAAGTGTAGAGGGCTGCTTGAAGGATCACCTAGTTTAACCTTTATTAGCACATGAATGCATGAAACAGTATTAAATAGAAAATAGAAACGCCTGAAGATCATATCAAGTGCTGTGTTTGTATTTACAGGTTGGACTGTAATTTGTGAAGATATTGGATGACAGGTCTTTGTCTGCCTGGCTGTTAAAAAGAGGAGATTGGCATTCTAGAGGTAATAAAGCAAGAAAGATCCTCTATTTCATTGTTTTGATTGCTTTACTTTTTTTCTTAAATATATTTAACAGGTTCTCTCTCTCCTGGAATAAAAAATTGTAAATTCTAAGTGTGTCATTTGATTTTCATGACATTTTAGTCAGTGTCAGAATGTGACAATGCTCATTGTATGAGGTATAAATCTTTTTCTGGAGATGCTGTTGAATTAAAACCCTATTGTAATATTCCTTAAAATGGAAAGTTTAATTGTAAGCAAGTTGAAGACTATGAAAACACGCAGCAAATGCACAGATTTTTTTTCCATTTGTTTCTTGTATACTGGGCTTTTGAAAACCTGTTGGGTTGAATAAGTGGTCTTTATACTGAGATTTGACTAGTGTGAGTAGGTTCTCTAGTGAGGATGTTCACATAGACAAATTGAAGTTATTTTCTAAAATTCGCTGCTAAGCTTCTTCCTTCCTCTTGAAACCCAAAAAGACAGGTGTGAAAGAGCAGAAAGGGCTCCCCTATCAGCCAAAGCACATCAGTTTGCAACTCATGCATGATCCAGAGGTGTTGAACAGAAGATTCCTGTGGTAGACAACAGGAACTCATTTTCCATGGGATGTAAGGAGGCATTTTCCCTTTCGGTTCAAATTCCGTTTGCTGCAAATGATTTCGTTCTCTGCACTTCCTAATTGTGCATGAACAAAAATGAAAGGGTGGCCTATAAATAAACCTTACCAGAAGCTACAAGCAGGTTGGCCAAATGTAGCATTGCAGAGGCAATGGACATTGCAGAGTTTCTGTGCCAAACCAGGTTCAACTGCTTCTAATCCATATTCTGCTGCAATTTAATATTCACGTTCCCCTGCTCCATCAAAGTCACTATAATCTTTGTCCCTGCTTTTCTTCCTCGTGTTCCAGGCTGCAGGGCTGAGGGCAGTGAGCTGTGAAGCCTCCTGCTGTTGCTGCTTCCCTTGCAAGACAAAGGAGCTCTCTGCATCGGAGTCGGGAGGTGGGTGGGGATCCCAGTGGGGAGGGGTAAAGGGGGCACACAAAGCAGAACTGGGAGAAGGATGGGGTCTACTGGAGTGTCTGAGGGGTCCCTTCTGGGACCACTGCTATTTTTGAAAGGATTATGGTACCACGTCCTTGCCACATGCTGTAATTTCCCAAGGGTGTGCATCTAATCACAACTGTCACTTACTCAGATAGAGGGAAAAGATTTCAGATTTTTTTTTGCCCAACATCCAATTTTCCTCGTAGAGGCACACAGCTCAGAGCAGAACTTTCTGTTTTGTGTAAAAAAAAAAAAAAGGGTCTTTTGCTTTGTTAGAGCCTGTCCTGCTCTCTGAGGTTTCTGTCAGGGTGGCATGGGCGAGGTTGTGTTTTGGTGGGTTTGCTCTGCGTTGTGGCAGGAGGGGAGGCAGCCTGGGGGGGTGGCAGTGGGCACTGGGGCCAGAGGGCCGGGGCTGGATCAGTGCTGGCAGCCAGTGCTCAGGGTGACAGGGTCACTTTTGGGGCTTCACCTTCAGCATGCTGAGCTCTCTGTCCTCTCAAAATTGCCCAGATGAAAAATGCTCTAGTGGGAACTTGACCTTTTCCTTCCTGGTCACCAGAAGTCTGGAGGAAACAATAAACTTTTATCAAAATTGTTGTTTTCTTGAGAAAAGGTCACTATGGTTTAAAAAAGGGGATTTTTCTGTTTGTTTTTATTGGCTGGTTTTGTTGTTTAGTTTTTTCGTGAGGAGAGTGCAAAAAACCCATCTGTTTCAAGGAATGGATCAGTTTGCTGTAAATCAAAAGGAGGTGGAAGTGGGTTGGACACTCCATGAGAGTTGTGAGCTTTGGCTGAGGAACAGATTTCTTTGTTTCCATTAAAGTTAGCCAGTTCAGGACTTCCACTTTGTCTTAACAAATCATTAATGAATGCCCTCCTATCCGTCTATAATTTTTTATATTAAAGAAGAAAGCCCAGCAGAGGTTATTTCTGTCTCCTTTATGGAGGCTGGGAGCCTCAGAGAGAGGGTCCTGTGTGAACTGGTCCCAACATACTTACTGCTTGAGCTGGTTAAGATGGCTTTTCATACAGCATTGAAGAAGTGGAGAAACTGTCAGAAATTTTGTTTTATGTTAGCTGACTGCTAAAACTCTGAATTTTGAGAGTAAAATAAAGCCAGAGCCACTGAGAAGTCATGAAATGTTCAGTATGTTTTCACTTTCTCTGTTCTGACCTCGTCAGTGTAGAAGGTCTTCAATAAATCGCAGAACTCAAAACATGGGCTTTTGGAGACTACTTCTTAATTACTTAGTGCTTAGAGCCTGAATTATTGTCTTTCTTGAAAAACCTCAGAAATGTCAAGTTTTAAAAAAGAGAGTATGTGGTAAACATTTGAGGGGGATACCATGTGTTTTGTGTGTTAACATGGTAAACCATAATGCAGCTTAACTGTGGCATGGCAACAGGTCTTCCAAAATTACTTGTGCTAGTTGCAAATAAGTCTCACTGATTTGTTCCAAACTAGGCTGGAGCAACAACTTGTTTTAAGCAAAGTCCAGAGAAGAAAACGACCCTTGGATGAGTTAGAAATATACAAGAAAAATATAGGATGATAGGAGGGGTTGGGTTTTTTTAAACTTTTTCAGAATATTTCTTCTCTCAAGCTATTAACAACAGTGTGATTGGTTAGATGTGGACTTAATCATCCTAGAGATCTTTTCCAACCTTAACAATTGTATGATTCTGTGATGACTTGGTCTTGTCAGAGACATCTTTCCTGTCACGAATGCCATTTCAGAAGCAGTGCCAAACAGCTGCAGAGCACTGTCATTATTCAAACCTCCATAAAAACAACCTGGTTTTATAAGTGAATATAGAGAATCCTGTAGATGAAAAATGAATTGGAGAGTGACTAAGCAAATTCAAAGTCAAATGACTCCTTTCGGTGCAGAACCATCTTACGTTGTTTGTGGCTCTTATTTAGAGAAACCCTTCTATACTTATGGACCAATGGTGTGTGGTTGTAGGGCTGTAATAGCAACAGTGCTTCCACGAAGATGAGCAGCATAGGCAGCCCAAAGCACTTCATGGCACCAGCGTTTCCTATAAATTAAGTGTGCTGCATTATATTTTATTGACAGGAAATAGCTAATTTGTCTCAAGGCATCTGGCTCTTGATTTTATTAATCTGCAGGATGCCTAAACAAGGAAGCATATATATAACATTATGTCAAAAGGATAATTATTTCTGGAAGGGTATTGCTTACATATGAGATGCTCTAGTGTTTCATATAACAAGGAGTGGAATAATTGTCAAGGCTATACAAAATCAGAAAGTATCTCAGAAGGGAATAAAAGCCAATAACTTTTCACTGGCTTCTTGAGAAAAAACATTATAGACATATATACACACACGCACACATATATATATATCTATGCACTTCATCCCATCTTTAGGTATTTTTGTGCATTTAATAATAGCTTTTCATATTCTGTCAAATTCCATCCAAGCAGTTAACAGACATTAACTGAGATCCATGCTCTCACACCTGTCACTTTGATGAGAGATGGTGGAGTGGAGATGGAAGAAAAACGAAGGGTTTGACAGCCAGAGAGGAGGGTGCCCCTTGGTAAGCAGTGTGCTGAGAGTCTACCTGTGATCCCTTCCTGGTGCTGCTGGCTCTGAGAGCTCTGCTGCAGCTTTTGGAATTTTTCTTGAAGCTCCCCTGTCTGAAGTCACGTTACTATGTTACATTATGAGGAGGCTTTCATTGTCAAAGAGACCAGCCCGGACAAGGGCACTCCAAGGGCTCAGAAAACAGAGTGTAAAAGAGCAAGTATTTTTCTATTTAAAATGTAATGAAGGATATTTCGTAGAATCATAGAAAGTCCTGGGCTGGAAGGGACCTTAAAGATCATGTAGTTCCCACTCCCAGTGACTTCTGCAAGTGCAGGGCTTTTGGGGTGTTTCCCTGAGCCAGACAGGCAGTCATGAATCTCAGGAGAGCACCAGCATCTCCAGATGCCTGCTCTTGCCCCTACCCCGTGGTTGGAGCTGTGGGAGGTTGCCTGCACTAAAACCTCATGTGCCCAGCCTGGGACATCCTCCTGCAACCATGGCTCGTCTTGGGCTCTGCTACCACGATTGTGACAAAGTCCTCCTCCCTGCCATGCTCAGAAGTGGCAGAGCCAGGGCCCTGTAAGTAAGCAAGTGCAGCAGCGCAGTAAGCACAGACAGTGTGTCATTATTTCTATTATTGATTAGCTCTGTGGCTGCTATATTAATCATTCAGGGAAATATACTCTGCAATTTTCCCCTGAGTCCAGGAACCACACATTTTTGTTCCCAAGACTTTCAGCCCAAGCCTGTGGTTCTTGGCTGGATGGTGAAGCCTTCAAGCTCCTGTTGGATCAGTTCTGCTGGTGACACGCAGGGAGTTTGAAAGCGGTCCTTGAAAGCTGTGCCTGCAGTGCTGGGGCACTGACTGCCAGTGTGACCCAGCCCAGGGCACTGGCACTGGCACTGGCACTGGAAGGAGCTCAGAGATGTTTAACAAGTTTGAGCTCTTTCAGCAGAGGTTGTGGCACCCAGCTGAATGAGAGAGAGCTCCCTGCTGAGACAGCAGCTCCTTAAACTTCTTGCATGCTACTTTGCAAATGAACATCTGCCCAGCTTGAACCAGGTTCCAAAGTTCCCCTTGTCCTCCTGGAAGCAGCCTGAAGCTACAGGTGCAAGGGGTCCAACCAGGGCACCATGGTTTGAAGTTGGGTGGTCGCTTATCCGTTTGTCACAGCAGCGAGGCAGGTTGGGAGCCTTGCCAGGCTGGCTTCTGGTCCCAGACCTCAGGCTTAGGCGTAAATAGCAAGCTAGATGTGTCATGGAAAGCCAGGACTGCCTGTGTTTGAAAGGGGATGCTGCAACCCGACTGGTGTGAGACACTGAACTGTGAGCAGGCACTATGACCACCCAGCATCTTGTATCCAGCTGCAGTGATGGAGTCACTTGGAATCAGTATAACATCCTTTCTTTATTTGATACATCTGAGAAAACTCCTTCCAAAAGTACGTGGAGCACACTCACATGAACCTCCTCCTCTTGCCAAGGCTATCCATGATCGCTGTAGCCAGGGCATATGGCAGATTGACTCCAGATAGCCTATAGCTGTCCCATACTTCTATCTACACCTTAAGATGTAGTTGGGCTAACAGATTATAAAGTCATTATAAAAATAAACAAACAAATAAACAAATGAAACCATTATGTAATCTATCATTGTGTTATTCTATTCTATTATTTATCAGTAATAATAAATAAACGCATACCTGTAAAACAGAATATATAAATAAATACTATACAGACTATACTATTGGGCTAATGTTACAAGAGTAATGCTTGTCAGTCAGCCAAAACCACTTTTAGGTGTGGATAGCAGGTATGATGTTTGCAGAGCAGGTGCTGCTTATGTTAAGTGAGGCTGTCTGCAAGTGCCTCCACAGTACAGATGGGCACAATCATCTGTTTCAGTTGGGATTAGGACCTTGTAATTGAGTACTGTAGAGAGATGAAAAGATTTTAAAGAGAATGCTGCCTGTTAGTGGAAGGGATAAATTGGAAGTGCTGCTAAAAAGCTTTGGGTTTTGCTTTCAGATACAGAGAAAGGACACTACAGAGAGAGTTATCCTCAATCTCTGACTAGTGGAGAACCTGACAGAGATAATTACTCTGAATACTGTGGTCATTTAGTTACTGCTTTGTCAGCTGAGGTTGTCTGGTTATCCAGAGATCACATGCATGTTCTTTCTGTTTGTAAAAGCTTTCCTTAAATAATGCAGTCAGGTAATCAAGCGTCGCTCTAGGATACAACAATATTTATAATTGTTTTTCTATGTTTCATAACTTTGCTAAAATGTAAGAATTATATTTAAAACTTTCACTGCGAAAACGTGCACAGTTTCTATTCTCTGAAACAATTTGCCTGTTTGCAAGAAAGAGGGGACAGCCTTGCTCAGGCAGAGCTCTAGGGCAGGGCTGGAAAGCTGGGTGAGGAGCAGGGCTGGTGTCAGGACCTGTCCCTTACTCTCGCTGTGAAAATGCCCATGAAAGACTGAAATTTCTGCTGCCAGATTTCATTCTGTGTGCATTGTGTGTATGTGTCTGTGCTGGAGAGGGACGTGGCAATGGGTGAGGGAAGAGTGGGGATGAGGAAGCGGGAGGCAGGACTGAGCCCTGCGGGATGAGGACAGGGCTCAGGTGGGACAGCACCTAAGGTATCAAGAGTCACAAGGTGCCAGGAGGGTTGAACCTGGCCTGAGGAATAGAGTAGCTCAGGGTGCAGGGGCAAAAATTCACTTACTGCCATTGTGGAGTGTGGTTCCTTCTGCTAAGGAACCAGAGTGGCCCTTTGCCATTGGCATCTTTGTGACACGTATGCAGATGATTATTCCTACCTCAGGGTTGCTTCAGGGCTGCAAGAATGAAACCTGGGAACTTCCTAGCCCCTTCTTCTTGTCCTAAGGGTTTTCTTACAGCACCAGCGGGAGATATGGAACTAAAAAAAAAAAATCAGTTTTCAAGTTGTTTGTGCAAAGCTGAATTTACAATCCTGAACGGTAACAAGTACAATTTTGGGTTACTTGCTCACCCTTCACACAGAGGGTTTTCTACATAGAGTTGTAAATAGTTCAGGGTACATGGGCTGGGGGATGTGTCACAGGGTACATGGCTGGGGGATGTGTGGGGAGAAGCTGTCACCTCCAGGACCTCTGCATTATTTGCTGCAGGAACTGGGAATCTGTACAGTGAATAAGATGGAACAAGAGGAAGTCTCCTGGGATGGGCTGTTAAATACTGCCCTGGAGAACCTTATTTTTTTCCTGACGTGCCGGAATTCCATGGGGATTTAAATCACATCACTTCACTGACATTTCTCACAGGTGATGCCTGTTTTCTTCAGTTTCTGGATTTCTTATCTGAGCCCTTCAGTCTGACTTGAAATGAAGTG
The DNA here is from genome assembly GCA_013400655.1 of Mystacornis crossleyi. Lineage (NCBI taxonomy): Eukaryota > Metazoa > Chordata > Aves > Passeriformes > Timaliidae > Mystacornis > Mystacornis crossleyi. Next base: position 60,767 of record VYZQ01050453.1, read on the forward strand.
AGGGATGCTTGGAGTTTCCAATGGAGACCAGGAAACTCTAGTTTGCTGTGGAGAAATGTAGTGCAATAAAACGCTCGGTTCCCTAAGAAAGTCAATCTGCAAACGCTTCGAGTGAGTTAGCCCTGTTGACATTAATATCTCTGTTCCTCAAGCCTCCGTTTGTAAAATGGATATAAGGAAGTCTCCTCATCTCACAGGACATTTGGGAGAACAAAGTCATTGTTCTTGGGAAAGTGCTCATATGCTGAGAAGTGGTAGGGAGATGGATAATTCTGTTTTACAATTGGATTTGAGTAACTTGTAATAAGGGTGGCATTGGTGGAGAACTGAACAAAGATGGAAATAATATAGGGAGTTAACAATGTATTCTGTCATTCCCGCAGTGGGGAATATCAGGTGAGCAGTGATGGCCCTGTCTATTCTGTGTAAAAAGGACAGGAGCGTGGTAGAGAGGATGGCTTAGGCAGTTAAAAGATACCACAACACATGTGATGGAACTAAGCCAGGATTGCAGGAGCACAGCCCTGCCTCAGCAGCTCCGTGGAGGGCACTGTGTCTGGGCTGTGGATGTGCTGCACAGCACAGCGCCCACTAAAAAGCACCAAAAGGAGGTGCAAGGAGGGTGACAACAAAACGTTGTGCAGCAAAGCCAAGTGTCCTCACCCTTGGGTGCTCTCTGCACTGAAATGCATCTGCCCAAAGGTGCTCCTGCACTCAGAGCTAGGCAGGCTGTGGGAGCTCAGGTACCAGTAAAGACGCACACATGCGGCAGGGCTGAGGTGGAGAATTAATTTGCAATTCAAATGTAGTTACTGAGGTAGATAAATTTAATTATTTAGAGACATTTAAGCCAGATTTCTGAGTGCCACACTCATGTGTATTTGTCAAAAACGATCATTTGCTTCATTTACTCTGCAATGATTTTCATATTTTGAATTGTCACCTCAGCTCTTAAAGTTGTGATGTATGGCTGGCACTGAAATATCTGAGCAACTCCAGACAAAGAGTAAGTGCTTGGGAACGTGGCCGAGGCTGTTCTTGCTCCAGTATGACAATGAGCAGGCTGCATTGCTTAGTGCTTGCCATCAGAGCTAATACACACCACCATCTGCCAGGTGTACATGGGGAGAAAGCCAGATTATCATCGTGCCTAGGTGTGTAGCTGTGTGGAGGAGGCCAGGAACAAAAGCCATACATTACAGAAAATGAAGCCTGGGCAGATGAATTCCCTGCGAGGTAGTGGGAAAATCTTGCTCACCTTGTTTAACTTGGTGATTTCATTGAGGTGGACTTTCATGAGAAAGGCAGGAGGGAGCTCTGTGGGTCTGATGAAAGATACGGAAGGAACATGCTTAAGACAGAGATGGAAATTGCAAGCTTTGGTAGGGCAGAAATGGAAAGAAATTTGGAGTAGCTGTGCTGCAAATTTTCTGAAAGCATGCATTTAATTTTACTCTTTTCAGCTGGATCATCGCAAGGAGTCCAGAATTTTCAGCCCAGGCAGATCTGGCACTAGCATATTTTAGAGGCTTTTCAAGTGGAGTGGCACACTGCAGCTTCAGGCCCTCTGTTTCTCATGATTAATGCATCCTGCTTTCTGTGTACGAGGAACCTCAAGCTGCACAGGTACATCACAGGCACATAAATGGGAAGAATTCAGAAAGGATTTTTCTCACAACCCTGGTGGCTGAAAAATACAGAAAATTTTCCTCCTTTTCATCTGACCTCATATCTTTGGTGAACACTATTTGCCCCAAAAGAAAAAACCTGCTTGTTTTGCATTTTGATGGATGATTCTGCTTTACAACAAGACATTTTACAACTAATACGGTATTTCTGGAAAGGACTTATTGTGCAAATCAAAGATAAGCTTTTGTATCATAACCAAAAATACTGTGGGACAGTGTCCTTAAAAATAGTATTTATTCTACATTTTAATTTTATCAAAATTTTTTTCTACCTGCTGTACATCATTGTGACACATTCTTTCATTAAAAGATCTCTAGAGAGAAATACTAAGTTTTCTTTCCTTCTAAATTATGTGCTTGGACACCTTGACTTTTAAAAGGGAGACAAATCCTCGCTCTGTTTTAGGGCCTAGCTATTTTTGAGCATATAGGCCACTCAGAAATATATCTGAATTTGTTCTGTTGCTTAGGTGTACAAAGCACACAGTACACGAAACTGTAAGTCACTCCCTCTGGCTAATCAACATGATTGTATATTATCTGTCTTTCTCTCCCAAATGAGACATACAGAGAAGCCTACAAGCCTGATGGCTCCCTACAGATCATCATGGCTTTGCTATCTAGACTGATGTCCCCATGAAGAATCATTAGGTTTTTGCACGGGCCAGATGGTCCTGAAGACCTGAGCCTGTTACATTTCAGAATGTGCTTTCCAGCATTATTGTTTCTGGCTCAGGCTGGCTCATGGGGCAATGTGCTCCTGCCCGTGTCCCAGCAGGCAGGCAGGGAGACTGGCAGCTGCTGGGAGCACTGCCTGCAGTGCCCCTGCTGTCCCCTCCTTGGTGTGCAGCACCTGAGCTCATGGGGTGGAAACCACGTGTCTGGGAAGAAGTAGGGCTCCCCTCAGGCAGCTGCATCACTGGGGTGGGACAGAGCAAGGACAGCCTGGCAGTCTGACCACCTCCACCAGAGGGCATGGGTTGGGGTCCCAAGCGAGCAGGGCTGGGGTCTGGTGCTCTCTTGTGTCCCTGTTGTAGACCAGAGCCTCACTAGAGATAAAATAAAATGGGAGATTGTGCATCTGTACCTGTGAGATCGATGGAAAGGTAGGAAACAGGCATCCCCACAAACTCCAGAAACCCTCTGACCACCTGCCACCCCTTCCAGATTGTCATGGCCTGCATCACCTCCCTACCCCTCCTGGTGACACTGTGTCCCTCTGTGCCCACCCACAACCCTCTACCACCATGATAACCTGAGTTTCACCACTGTCTGAAAGGAGACCTACTCGCTCATTTGCTCGTGTGGTGACAACATTCAGGTTTTTGTCTAAACTGCCAAAAAATCTTTAAGTTGGTTCCACTAGTGAAGCATTTATCTACCTCTCATGTGACACTGTTACTTCCCTGTCTGGCCCCTGTTTGCAGGTTGTCTCATCAGACACATCGGGTGGATGGATGGAAACATCGCTGGTCCAAGAAACGTGGCCTCAGTGTGATGATTCAAGCACTTGAGTACTCACTTTATGTGATATATTGTAAGTCTGAGATATTGAAATGATTGAATAAGTTTGGGCTGCTCATAAATTTTTCAGTGTCCTTTCCAAAGGATGGGGGAGAGGCTAGGCAAGCCCGGGCTGCAATTAAAGGAAACAGAAAACCCCACTATTAACAGGTAGTGGAGAGGTGCTGGCTTACTAATTTATTTCATTTTTCCTGTACCTGCAGTTTGCATTAGGTCCGATGAATTAATGAAATTTGGATGAGTTTACAATATTTTTCAGATAAGACCAGCTCTTGCACAGAGAAAAAAAGAAATGTAAGATGTAGTATTCAATTATGCAAGAATAGGGAGAAAGTACAGAGCAGCTGACTCAAGGCAAATAGAACGAGTGTTAGACAATGCTGTGGTGCTGCCAATCTATCCTTCAAGGATTATTTATTAAGAACAGACAATAAGTGAGCTCTCCCTCACTGGCTTCTCTTCATCTGAATGCCATCAATACAGCAAAGCTAACAACAGTGGCTTTGGGATAGATGTATATCAGAAAGTGTGTTAGAGGATACAAAAAGATGGAGAAATGGTGCAGGTATGGAAAGAGTGTTGTATTTACCTTTTCTGCAATGAAAACAGCATAGATTTGAATGCTACTCTTGCTATCTTCATTGAGAGATACATGCAGTCAGGGACATGATGTTTGATTTTATGTGGCTAACATTTAAGCAAAGCTGTTACTGGCTTTTCAAGGCAAAAATTCAATTACTGGGATTTTGACATCACTATCTATTTTCTCAGAATTATTTTAAGATCTGGTATCATCCCTGCTTTTTCCCAATACCCTTGTTTTTCTTTACCATTTCTTCCTTTATACTGAGGGCATCTCTATATTTTGCCTTCTTTTCCTGCTTTTTTCCCATTCCACTTATTTCTTTGACTTTTTTCCCCCTCTTCTGTTAATATCTTTTCTCTCCCTGCATGCTTTCTGTTCTTTCATTTGCTCCTTTTTATCTCCCCCATGCAAGCTCTCTCACTTTTACATTAATAGGCCAGCCACAAGCAGTCAGCAGTTTAAGCTGGGTTTTTATAGCAGTAAAGAGAACGAGCCTTTCCATTTGTGAATAAAAATATTCTTGATAACTTTGAATGAAGTTCAACAACTTCTAACAGTTTGAGATGGTGAAAGAGGAAGTCTGAGGTGAGCTTCTGAGGAAGATGATTCTGCAAAAGCAGGTGCTGCAGTGTATATGGCATTCTGCATCCTGAAAATGTTAAAGAAGGATTTTGAAGGAGCTGGACACACTGAACTTCTAATACAGTGTGTCTCCTTGTCAAGTGCCTCTAGCAACACAAATATTTCATTGTGTTCAGTTACCAAAACCCTTAACAGTCTGCACTGAAGTCATGAGGAAATTTATAGAACTGCCTCTGTACAATGTGATTATCAGAAGACCTGACTGCATCTGGAAAAACAACTGCAGTTCAAGCTTTCCTTCCTATTCAAAATTTGCTTGCTGAAGGACCTTGCCAGTTCTCTGTCATCGTTTGGCATTCTCAGTGTGCTACATGACAGGAACAATGCCCATTGTGTTAGTTGGTCTGTCTGGCATCCCTATACTTCATGACAGAGGTGAATTGAAAGTTCTTCACACAAGCATTTAATTCTCTGTTCCAAGGAGCAGAAGGAGTTCCATGGACTGTACCCAAAATGGTGGGGACTTCAAGTATGGTGGCAATTTCTTTCATGCAGGAACTATTAAAATAAGACTCAAAACTAAGGTCATAATCCTTTTCCTATCATTTGTGTACAAACCAAGTGCAAGCATATATGTAATACGCAGTTGGACTGAATGATCCTAAAGGTATTTTCCAACCTAAAGCATTCCATGATTCTATGATAACGTTGACTAAGAACAGCCAGTGGAAGAGATGGGGAACATTAATGGCAGAAATGGGATGCCTGAAGGAGTGCTTCTTCTCTTTCTCTGGGTAATCTTGCTTCTCTTCAGCCAGCCAATTTGGAAAATGGGAGCTCAAGAGGATCCTTAATTTAGCACTGGCAGTAATTCCCAGCGTCCAGCCTAAACCAGGTGCCCACATTGGATCCAGATGCTCAGATTAGGAGGTTAGCCCCCTCCATGGCATCAGTGGTCAGAGAGATATCCTGCAGAGCTTGTTAAAAGCAGGACCTTTATTCATCTTGAAGGAATCTTTGCCCTGAGGACAAGGGGAATTTGGTGGGACCCTTGCCACATGTAGGTGGTATGAAAACTGAATGGTAGAGCAAAGCAACTGCAGTGAAAATGCACTCACCTAAGGCTGTATTATTATAATTCTGAATAATGAATATGTGAGAGGAAACCAATTTGCTTTTAGATATCCCACAAACATAAAAAATATCAGATAAATTATTCATTGTGAATTATTTGCATAGACCGATAGGAACTCATTAAACACCGAAAGACTGATTTGCAAGAAAGAAATGGAGAAAGTATTTAATCTGGTATTTCTTGTCTCCTAAGCTTCCAATAATTGTCTATCCAGCAAATTAATTTGTCTTTTTCTTCTGCTGTTATTCTGTACTTCATGGACCCTTCTTACTGAATGTTTTACAGCAGAGATTTTCTGTCAGCCAAGGAGCTTGAATTTCACAGATATACACTAAAGTGCATCAGGAAACAGTAGAAGACATCACATTTTCTCCACTCATTGTGGCTGAATTGCTACAAATTTTAAATTGCCGTGCTTAAAAGTATTAGCTACAGATACATAAATCTCCCACTTTTTTGAACACATCCCAGCCTCTGGAGGCCAGGAATCCAGCTTTTATGCTAAGTAACATGACAAGCAATTCAAGGTGCCTCTGTTTCTGAATGCACAATCTGAGCCAATTTAAAGGGACATAGCTTGGGGCAACCTAAATTGCTATACCATACTTGAGTTGGAAAATACTGGATTTTTGTAAAAAAAAGGGCTGAATCACTATCTAGGTTGTTTCAAGCAGTTTTTTGTGTAACCTCTTCTTTAAACCCTTCTAAAGATGGTTCCACAGCCAGCCTAGGCATATTCCCAGTGCATGCCTATTCTTGGAATTAGGATATGCAAATTGACTTATATTTGCTGCAAATTAAACTGATTGTGTCTTGTCCCACCTTCAGGGGACACAAGAAACATTTGATACCTGTTCTTATATATCCTTTTTAATACAGAAAAGTGTTCCTGTGGTTCTCAAATTCATCTCTTCTAGAATAAGCGGGTTTTCCTGAAGAAAGTGCATTTTTCTGACTCCTCATTCTCATTCAATTCCGTGCTCTTTCCAAGGGTCATGCCCACAGTATTCAGCTGAAGATTCATCACCTCTAAGGAGAACCAAAAAAAATGTCTTCCATGTCTTCTGTATGTGATTCTTTTAATAAATTGGGTAAGGACTAGATGTGGTGGCTTTGTAGCATTGCCACAGTTTTTATTCACTATGAGGCAGTGACCAAGTGCAACCTCTGACACTCTTCTGCAAAACTGCTGTTTAATCAGTTTTTCCATACTTTCTGTTTGCACCACTGATCTCTCTTTCCTCCATGGACTTGCCTTTTCTGAATTTCTTATAGGTGATTTCACATCATTCTTTCAATGGTTTAAGCGTGTTCTGACTCTGTTCTCGGCCTTCAGAATTCTCCAGTTTTTCCCAACTTAGGCAATGCTTTATTAATATATTCTTTTGTGCACTATCCATGCTGATAGTAGTGAAAACATTGAATGGGGCTGGCCCTGAACAGCCCATGTGGGATCTCCCTCTCGTATGACTGCTAAGAGTACCACTGAGTGCACCAAATGTGAGCATGCACACACATGCAGTGCAAATGTAGAGATGGAGTTGAAATTTGACATGATAATTCCTATTACCACAATTACTCTGGGATTTGAACACAATTAAATTTCATAAACACTTCTCTTTTTTCAAAATAGTGCCATTTGACATTATAATTTCTTTGTATTCAAAGCACAGACCAAAACTGCCACCACAAACCCCACAATGACTCTGTGACAGTTGGAAAAAATAATGATATGGTCTCTCCACTCATTGTACTTACACTAAACTCACAGTACAGCTTTTGTAAAAATTAGTAGCGTGCTTGGCTTTTGTTCCCTGTGCAGTATTTTGGATACCTGTCATTAGATCATCTTTCTCCATTTCTTATGGTGTATTGAGGAAAGGAGAAAAATGATCATTTTGCCAGAACTGTGGTTTGCTTTCTTTTGCCAGTCTAAGTTGTGTGGCTTAGGCCAGAGGGGAATGGACTGAGATCACCCTTTTGCATAGGAATCTCTTATGTGCATGTGTGTGAGATAAATGAGGATGAGAACAAGCGAGGAGAGAGAAGGAGGGTGGCATTGCAGGAGAGCAAGGTGCCAGAGAATCTTCCTCTGAAGAAAGACAGAGATCTGGAAATGTGTGTTGTCACTCCCCAAGGAGAGGGGGACAGTCCTGCTGGGGGTCTGCAGAGCAGAGCCTTTGTGTGTTACGGAGACAGCGGGATAACCCACGGGGCCTTGGGCAAACTGGCAGGACCTGGCTCCCTGCAGAGCTGTCATCTCCCTGTTTTGAGGGCATGCCAGAGATTTATCAATTCTCCAGCTCTAAGTGGAAGACCTTCTTCCCCGTTCCTTCTTCCCCCAGACTTTGTAGCTGAGGGGAGAGTCCAGGAATTAGAAACACTTTGGTGTTTCATTACTGGCACATTGCTGGAAAAACGCAGTCCTTTAGGCAGTGACCTAGTTAAGGCTCCTACTTCTGCAGAAATTTGGTGTTCCCACCTAGGCAGCTCCTAGCAAATGCCTGGTGAGCCATTCCTTTTCTCTCCACGCTCTCTGGGAGGTTGTATCCCTCCCTTTGCAGGTATAATTCAATCAAACAAGAATTGCATATTCCTTGCTAGTCACTGGCTAGTTCCCCAGGCACTGACCGAGTCACTGCCTACCCATCAGCCTGGACAGGAAGCTGCATAATGCTGCAGAGACACAATGGAGAAAGGGTTATTTTTAAATGTGTGCTTTATTTTAACTTTTTAAAACCTGTATAAATAAATACAAAATGACAAAGAGGTTCATGTTTACTAAACATTGCATTTGATTGTATGACATTACACAGTGTGTGTCACAATAGTTCACCTTGTAATTGTGTCCTTTCAGCTGTTGGTGCATAATTCTGTAACTCATAGGATACAATTAATCCTGAAGCTGCATCCAGCCACCCTTTTAGTGGAACCCCTGAGTACTTACAATTGCAAGAGTGTATTAGGGGAGTGCTTGGGTCAATTGGCCAAAACGGGAATTTCATAAGAGAGGTCTGGCATAGCAAAAGGAGGTAATGGGAGATGTAGGATAGATTCTTGAGGAAAGAAAAAGTAATAAAGGTTTGGGGCATTTTTATTTCTGTTTTTCGTCCCCTTAGCAGTTAACAGAAATATACTGGAATTAACCAAAGTCAGCAGAAACCACAGGCTCACTTAGGAATATGATTCTTTTTCATGCTCACCGAGAGCAGGCAAATGGACAAACCTTGCATGATCAGTTTTTACCTGATGAGCTGGTTCATATTTGAAAAGCGTAAAAATATACTCAACCACTTGATGAAATGCTGATTCTCCAAACCACTTGCCATTCTCACCCAGTGAAGGTCAACTGCCAAGGTTTTATAGACATTCTCTGGTCATGATTCGCTTGCTTGCTTCTTTAAATTGCACTCCATGTGCTTTTTCACATTCATTCTCTCATTCATTCTCTTCAAAAGGCTTGAATAGAGCTACTTTACCTTCACATTTAGAGCCTATAAAAGTATTTGCTGGAAACAATTTTTCAATTCTGTTTGGCCTGTTTAAAGCAAATTGTTTTCAGGTAGGATAGAATTCTGTATAGATTGTTCCCATTATTCTGTGAATTACATATACTTTATGTGTATTTTAAAAATGGGGGTAGCTGTAAAGGATGACATTTGACTACTTGAGATCTATGGCTGGCCACCTGAGTATGGTTTATATTTGGTCAATGGCTGAATGCATATTAATGATAACTATGTCTAAAAAACAGTTACAGATTTGAATGGAGTGTAAAAGCCACAGATCTGGTGACCTTACAAATAAACCATAACAGGAAGTAAAAACTGTAGAAAAGTTTTTTTTCCAATCTTTCCCTGGCTTTATTTCTTCTGCATGGGGAGATTTTTGGTAACATTTAGCTGATTCTGCATTCGAATCCATGTTTCCTAGAAGTGCAAAGTTTGTTATTGTTTGCATTTGCTACTGCCTTGATGTCTTTTCTCAGCTCACCTCCTGCCTCTCCCCTCCTGCGCAGAAGGTTTTGTAAATGATTTTATGTGCTTTGAGTTTGTCAGACTTGAAGACTTCTCCTATCAGAACAAAGGTAAAAATGTGACTTTCTTTAAAAAAAGAAAACACAATCTTTTCTGCTGAAAATTTCAAACCCAGCAACTCCATCCACCTCTCTTCCCCTTCCCAGTGCTTTATTTCCACTGGGCAGCGTGGTTTCAATCCAGCAGTTATACTCTGCTTGGAGTACACTGAAAATCCATAGCTTTTCCTGGCTTGGGAGTAGAATAGTGAGCACCTTTTTAAAATTTGGTAGTGGAAAATGAGGCTCACAAAATCACTGGTAATTGAGCCTCACAAAGCCAGCTGCCACTTAAGTGAAATGGTGGGACTTTTACTTGCTTTCCAGTTCTCTCCTTCCTGCTGTGGCCACCTTCATTTCCAAATGTAGTAAGAGGGAATAGAGATGGCAGGTGTGGGAACCTTCTGGGGCGAATAGAAGAGCTCGCATTTAAAAAGATTTGTTTGTTCTGAACAAAGTCTTTTTCACCAGAAAGGTATCTCAATAAAACTTGCAATATGAGTGTCAGAGGGGCTGCATGGCACGAAGCCAAAGGCTGAGGGCTACCAAGCTTTGGAAAAGCACAAGAGTAAGTAGGCCTGGACAGCATCCATAGCACATCTACTGCTTAGGGAAACCACAGTGTACCACAGTGGCCAATTTAACTTAGAAGCTTTTAAAGTACATTAAAAATTGGAATGTCCTCTTTTGCACAGCTCTCTGATGAAGGAGGAATAGTGCTTTGTCCTGCATGGCTCAGGTATGGGTTGTTTCCTGTGCTGGTCTCTTCTCACCTCTGTGTCTCAGGTCCTTTGTCACTCAGACACTGTCAGAGGGATCATCTGCCTTGAAAGCAGACTGACAAAATGAAACTCAGCCTTTGGCTTCCAGGAGAAGGGGAGAACAGTTGTCTGGAATGTGCTGGGCGGTGCTTTAAACAAATGTTATTAGCTGTAACTCCCAGGAAATCTGTGGAGAGGTGCTGATGCACACACAGAGTAAGTACTTTGTTAAAATATTTTTCCCATAATTTTTCCGTTTCTCCCTTACCCAGGTTCCACACTTTAAAGCTCTATTCGTTGTAGTTGTCAATAATTTAAAACTCTTACCTTATTTTTGGTCTGGTGCTGGAACAGACCACCTGAAGAGCTCTCCAGGGCTGTGAGTACATTTAGGAGATTTTCTGTCTAGGTTTTTCTGGAGTTCTCTACAGTAAATCTAGGCATTTCTCATCTGANTTCTCTCTTACCCAGGTTCCACACTTTAAAGCTCTATTCGTTGTAGTTGTCAATAATTTAAAACTCTTACCTTATTTTTGGTCTGGTGCTGGAACAGACCACCTGAAGAGCTCTCCAGGGCTGTGAGTACATTTAGGAGATTTTCTGTCTAGGTTTTTCTGGAGTTCTCTACAGTAAATCTAGGCATTTCTCATCTGTATTGAGTTTTTTGTCTCCCTTGACTTTACAGTTTCCTATATGTATTTGTCATTTCTACCTGTGAAATGTTCTCCATGAATTTATTATTTGCTTCTCACTTCAAACATTTTGTATTCTGAGAATCTGGCTTTGAAGCATATACTGGGCAAAAAAAAAAAAAAAAAAA